>RCUC01098662.1:0-63524 GCA_003697995.1 Taxidea taxus jeffersonii | reverse complement strand
GGGGGGAAGCAGGCTCCCTGCTGAGCAAAGAGCCTGATACGGGACTTGATCCCAGGACCCTGGGATCATGACCTGAGCTGAAGGCAGAGGCTTTAACCCACTGACCCACCCAGGCGCCCCTTGGCTGCTTTTTTAAATTTATGGGGCTACCATTCTCCAGGTCACACAACTACATTCAAAAGCCTGAAGCCTCCCTGTCCTTGAGTCTCTGGACATCCCTCTTTTCCAATGGTTCTTGCTACTGTCCACCCCTCTTTTGCCTTTTTTTTTTTTGCTTTTTGTACTATGTTCAAGGGGAAGGCCTTCAAGCACTCGCCCTTGAACTCCTGCCGCACTCAAGTGAGGCTGTGACCTCCCACCTGATCTCTCCTGCAGCCTGAGGTTGTCAGCCACCCTCCACCAGAGTACTCTTCTTTCTACTCCTGCTCAGAAAACAGTGACCCACAAATGACTACTCACCAGAGGACCAGTCCCTAAGCCCAAGACTCAAGGTCTATCTTCTAAAACTACATTTCTAGTTTCTCTGCTGCAGCTAAAACCTGCTAGTTTTTGCCCCAACATTTCTTATGTCTTTTGTCTCTAGACCTTAGGTCATGCCAATCCCTTTACATGGAACACCTTCCCCAACCACTCCTCTACCAAGCGAAGTCCTGCCCATTCTCGGAAATCCAGCTCAAGTGCTTCCTTCTATATGGCTACCCTCAGACCACAATGAACCCATGGCCCCCTGCATTACGGATTCATATCTTATATACATGGCACTTAGTAGGACTAAGACTCATTTGGCAAATCATTATATACTAGAATATGCCACTCCTTACATTTTTGTTTTGTATTATACTTTTTATATGTTCAATCTCTTTTCCTCGAGGCCTCCTATGTCTTTGAATTTCCCATAGCACACTAACCTATATATATACTTGATTTTTTTTTGTTTGATTGATCAACAGTAATGGACACAGTAATGGACTCGAGCATTGGTTTCCTCATCTGTAAAATGGGGGATAGTACCTGCCTCAGTGAGTTGTTCTAAGGACTAAAGAAGACAATGCATATAAAGTAGCTAGCATTGTGCTAACAATTGTAGGAGGTCAAAGACTTAATACAAATACACATTCACAGAGACTGAGAGGGAGGTAAACGGGGCAAACTGTTTTCCAAACACCTTCTTTCACCTTCCTGCTAATGGCCTTTCCCACCCCTTGTCTCCTCAGACCCCTACCACTCTTAGCTCATTATTTCTCTCTCTCTCTCTCTCTCTTTTTTTTTTTTTAAAGGGGCGCCTGGGTGGCTCAGTCGACCTGCCTTCGGCTCAGGTCATGATCCTGGGATCCTGGGATCAAGCCCCGTGTCAGGCTCCCTGTTCAGCGGGAAGCTTGCTTCTCCCTCTCCCACTCCCCTGTTCCCTCTCTCGCTGTGTCTCTCTCTGTCAAATAAATAAATACGATCTTTTTTTTTAAAATTTATTTGACAGAGATCACAAGTAGGTGGCAGGCAGAGAGAGAGGAGGAAGAGGCTCCCCGCTGAGCAGAGAGCCTGACATGGGGTTCGATCCCAGGACTCTGGGATCATGACCCAAGCCGAAGGCAGAGGCCTTAACCCACTGAGCCACCCAGGCGCCCCGATAAATAAAATCTTAAAAAAAAAAGCGGGAAGAAAAGCAGGCCTTTTCTGAGAAATTCTGGGGCAATGGGTATCAGAGCTTCTGAATCTAATCTTTATTCCATGTGACAACCAAATGACTAAGGGGTTTCCTTTCCATCTGCATTTCAGAATAAGATTCATAGCATATTTATTTTATAAGGATACTGACTTTGGCTTGCCAAAGAGCACTCTTTCCAAAATGCAATGCTGAATAAAGGCACTGGCTGGTTGGAAGAAGGCAGGCTTTGGAGTGAAGACAGATCTCGGTTTGAATCCCCATTCTGCTACTTACTAGCTGTCACCTCAGGCAGGTTGATCGTTAACCTCGTAGTCCTCAGTTTCTGTTAACCTTTTCGTTCCTCAGCACAACGAGTGTCTAGCTTAGGGCTTGTATTTTAAGCCTGGTACATATCAGATGCTCAGGAAACACAAGACTGCCCCACACCTGCTTTAGTGGTGAGGGGCCCAGTGATCTTGTTCATTCGGTACTCCTGTTTGCTGATGTCCTCCAAATTTTCGTCTTCAGCCCAGACCTCTCCCTGGGACCCCGTACTAGTATGGACTACTCAACATTTCAAGAAGGCGCATGCCTGGGATGCCTGGGTGGCTCAGAGGGTTAAGCCTCTGCCTTCGGCTCAGGTCATGATCTCAGGGTCCTGGGACCGAGTGGCGCATCGGGTTCTCTGCTCAGCAGGGAGCCTGCTTCCCCACCCCCCCCTCTGCCTGCTTGTGATCTCTCTCTGTGTCAAATAAATAAATAAAATCTTAAAAAAAAAAAAAAAAGAAGAAGGCGCATGCCTAAACACGATACCTCAAATCCAACAGGCACTGCTGCCTTACCTTCCTCACTGCAGCGGCTCCTCCCCTTGGCCTGCCCCATTTCAGCAAACAGCAACTTAGCCTTTGTTCCCTTAGGACTGAAACCATGCAACCTTGCCTCTGTTCTTGACCTGCCGCCTCCTCCTGGCCTCAACCTAATCAGTCCACAAATCCTGTCTGTCTGCCTTGAGAGTAAACCCAGAATCTGGCCACCTTGACCCCTGGTCCAAGCCAACACCGTCTCTGGCCTGTGTTATCATATAGCTCACTGCCTGACCCACCTCTCGCCTCTACTGTAACACAGCACTTGCAAGGCTTCTATTCTAAGTTAGATCAGCTCATTCCTCCGCTGGAAACCCTCGGAAGGCCTCCAACCTCGCTGAGCAAAAGCCAAAATCCAACCAGAACCTACGAGATCTGTTTGCCCTTCCCAGCCTGAGCTTTCTCTGACTGACTCATCTCCACCACTCTGCCCTAGCCAAAGCTCTCCCTTCTGGGTAGTCGGGCAGGTTCAACCCAGAGCCACCATGTTAACGGGTTCCTCGCCTGAAATGCCCTTTGCACAGATAAGCTCAAGCCGCTCAGGTCTTTACTAAACTGTCACCTTATCAGTGAGGCCTTCCCTGACCTTCCTATCTAAAACTGCACATGCTTCCCCTCAACCTTCACCCGCCACCGACACACACTTCCTGTTCTCTGCTTTACTTTTCTTTTTACCTCTTAGCACTTATTAACTGCTTTTTTACACACTATGTGTTTTATTTATTTACCAGTCTTTGGAAGTAGGGACTTTTGTCTATTTTTTCCCTCCTGCTGTATGCCAGGGCTTAGCACAAATCCTGGTACAATAAATGTCTCAAAAATATTTGTTGAATGGGTGAGAGAACGAAAGAATGAATGAGGGAATATTCTGTTCTCTAGGCTGTCAATAAAATATTAAGCAGCCATTATGTGGTCAGCACTGCATTAGGCCAAAAGGGGGCTGTGGCAGAATTAGAAGAGGTTTTTTAACTCTTTTTTTTTTTTTTTTAAGATTTTATTTATTTATTAGTTAGAGAGAGAGAGAGAGCAAGCACAGGCAGACAGAGAGGCAGGCAGAGGCAGAAGCAGGCTCCCTGCCGAGCAAGGAGCCCGATGTGGGACTCAATCCCAGGACGCTGGGATCATGACCTGAGCCGAAGGCAGCTGCTTAACCAACTGAGCCACCCAGGCGTCCCAGGTTTTTTAACTCTTAAGGAGCTTTTTAGAGAGAGAGAGAAAAGAGGTACCAAACACCGATGTTCTCTAGTGCTACACGGAACAGCCAACACTGGAGAAGTTAGAAAGGAGAGAGAGCAATAAAGACCAGAGCAGTGAGGACAAATTAGTTAAGGAAGAGAGTAACGTGAACACACGGAGGTAGGAAAGAGCCTGGATAAGTCACCTCAAGAGGGGCCAACTACCAGCATAACAGAGCGGACAAGAAGGTTTGGGAAACTGGGCAGAGTCTGAAACTGACACAATAGGAAAAAAAAATCCATAGGATTGGCTGGATGTGGGGGGACAATGGAAAAGGACAAATTGAAGATGAGTGAACCACTGTGACGGTCTTCCGGGGTTTTGCTGGAACGGCCCCTAAAATACGAACCACTCTCTCTCCCTTCATATTTTTAAGTCGCCATCTGTCATTGATAAGCTTTAACAAGAGCAAATGATGTTTTGTTTTGTTTTTTCCTAAGTCCGTTGAAGCTGTGCTGTACATACACATAGAAAGTGTTTGGCCAATGGCAGGCTAATCGGCTCAATCAGACTTCCTGTGGAAAGAGGTCTAAGCTCATTTTTAAGTTCTGGTAAACATATTCATATGTTCCCCTCAGAATGACCATCTTATTTCCGAATTCTAGTTTTAAGATGGGTAGATACAGTTGCTGCGAATTTGTCACCTAGACAAAACAAGGGCTGCTCAAGCTGTATGTTAATTATACTTGATAAAAATAACTAAGGGGCGCCCGGGTGGTTCAGTCGGGTAAGTATCTGCCTTTGGCTCAGGTCATGATCTTGGGGTCCTGGGATCGAGTCCTGCTTCAGACTTTCTGCTCAGGCAGGGAGCCTGCTTCTCCTTTTCCCTCTGCTGCTCTGCCCGCTTGTGCTCTCTCTCTCAAATAAATAAAAATCTTTAAAAAAAGAATAATTAAAAAAAATAAGGGGCTGCGCTCCTCTTTGCTTTACTTTTGTGGCATCCTGTGAGATTTTTATACTGTGGGGCAACCTACTATGTCTTTTTTCTCCTTGTCTAAGGTAGTTGGGAAAGGATTAGCTTTGGCGCAGACAGTCTGGAGCACATCTGTTTTAGACAAGAGCACATATGGAAGCCGCAAATATAGAAACTGATTCCTTATCCATGCCCACGTACCCCCTGGAAAGTCTTTGTGTACCCCTAGAGTAGACATACTCCAACATGAAGACCCCTGACCTTGAGGTTTCCCTTCTGGGAAGTTAAAAAGAAGGCGGTACCGCTGACAGAGACACAAAGACTGGAGGGGGAAGCTGGCTCTGGTAGTGCTGTGGCTGGTGAGAGCTGAAGCCCAGGGAAAAGATGAGCTCTCCCAGGGGCAGGCCACGAAAGACAGGTGGGCCAGGGGCTGAGTCTTGGAAAATGCCCATAATTCAAGGCTGTGGAAGCAAAAGAAATGGAGATAAAACAGGAAAATAAGGAGGCAAATCAGGTTGGTGGACACGTGAGAAAGGAAAAAGTATTTTAGCAGGAAAGGAATTTAATCACATCAGACCTTACAGAGCCCAGGGAGGGTGGAGAAGAGGACAAGGTCACTGAAGTCACAGTGACGTCATAAGGAACTCCGCAATGGCAGCAGCTTGATGGATGTGGAGACCAGGAGAAGGTGGCCAGTTAAAAAGGCAGTGAGTGGATAAAGGGGAAATGCAGGCTGGATATGAAGGCTACCAGTATGAGAAGTTTGGCAGTAGACAACTGGCCAGAGATCATGGCCACTGAGTGAAGGGAACCATTCCTCAAACAGAGACATTCTGTCCACATTGTGTTTTCTGGAAGAAAGTAGTAGAGTGGAAAGGAGACTGTGTATGCCATAGGAGGAAGGATTTACCTCAGAAAGGAGGAAAGAACCCTGGCTCTTCCCCTGAGGCTGGAAGGCCAGGCGAGGAGGCTGGCAAAGAAACATGGAAGGCGGAGGCTGAAGTTCAAGAAAAGAACCTTAATCTCCTCAGTGAAAGGGGTGATGGGAGCCATTCTTGGGAAGAACTATGTGACTGGGGGTGGGTGGGTGGAGGGGAAACAAAACCAATTCCAGGGGCATCGATCACCCAGAGGTGAGTCTCTCTCTTTGGGAAGGTTACTGAAAACAGCAGT
This sequence comes from Taxidea taxus jeffersonii, assembly GCA_003697995.1. NCBI lineage: Eukaryota > Metazoa > Chordata > Mammalia > Carnivora > Mustelidae > Taxidea > Taxidea taxus. The sequence goes on along the minus strand of RCUC01098662.1, from coordinate 57,697 downwards.
GGGCAAGTCCGCGGCTGTGAAACATTTCTCCTTCTCCAGAAGTTCGCAATTCTATAGGAATACGGCAGAGCACTCGGACTTTTGACTGAAAACATCACTGCCAGTTCACGCCTATCCTTGTCTGAACAGGATCTGCTCCAACTGGGGCGCTGGTGGATGGCATATCTGCCCTACAAGAAGTTTCGCAGAAATGAGTCCAAGCAATTTAACTGGTAAGTAACTTCATTATATGAAAACAAATAAATCATACACAACAGAACTTGCAGCTGGCCTGTGTCTTAAAGACACAACATGCGACCTCAACAGCGTTTGAACAGCCACGGTTTGCTAAGGATGCCGGAGCCTGAGAGCATGCATTTCCTGTGTTTTTCACCATGGTCTACACGGAATTGTCTGGGAGAAAACGTAAAGATTTTATTTATTTATTTATTTGTCAGAGAGAGAGAGAGAGAGAGCGCACATGCACAAGCAGGCAGAGGCGGAGAGAGAAGCAGGCTCCCTGCGGAGCAAGGAGCCCGATTTGGGACTTGATCCCAGGCCCCTGGGATCATGACCCAAGCGGAAGGCAGCAGCTTAGCCGACTGAGCCACCCAGGCGCCCTGGGAGAAAACTTAGAAGCTCCACTTGAAATCTATGCTTGTAGGGCACCTGGGTGGCTCAGTTGGTTGAGCAGGACAGCCTTCAGCTCAGGTCATGATCCCAGAGTCCTGAGATTGAGTTCTGCATTGGGCTCCCTGCTCAGCGGGTGGGTCTGCTTCTCCCTCTGACCTTCCCCCTCTCATGCTCTCTCTTCTCTCTCAGATAAATAAATAAAATCTTAAAAAAGAAAAAGATTTATGCTTTTACATCCTTTTCTCCAAATTCAGAGGGAAGATGTCCTCCCTCCTCTTTAAACATCTCCTCCTTCCCCTGGGTCCCGATCCTTGGAATTCTACCCATCTGTCTTTCCAAGGAACTTCCCCTCCGGTCTTTCTTGCTAGCTTTCTTTTTTTTTTTTTTTTTTAAGATTTTATTTATTTATTTGTTAGAGAGAGAGAGAGAGAGAACAAGCACAGGCAGACAGAGTGGCAGGCAGAGGCAGAGGGAGAAGCAGGCTCCCTGCCGAGCAAGGAGCCCGATGTGGGACTCGATCCCAGGACGCTGGGATCATGACCTGAGCTGAAGGCAGCCGCTTAACCAGCTGAGCCACCCAGGTGTCCCTCTTGCTAGCTTTCTTATTCTTTCCTTGTTCCTTTATTATTGTCACTGACACTGGTTAATATCGAGGAACCATTACTGAATTCTTACTACACGTCACGCACTGAGTTAAGCACTTTACACACATTATCCCACTTAATTCTCAGAACTATTTGAAGTAAGAAATAATATTATTGTCTTCAGTGTGTGAATGAGGAAAAACACATCAAAGCAGTTAGGTAACCGGTCTGTGCTGATTAGAGAGTAACTGACACAACTGGATGCTAACCTCTGGTTTCACCTCTAGGTCCATGACAGAAGTAAGTCCTTAGCAAATGATCTCCCCTACCTTCAAACAGCACAGGCTCTTGGTTTTCCCCTTCTAGCCACCCCCTCACCTCTGTCCGTCTGCTGCTGCTTCTGGCTACTGTTCAATTCCACTTTGTCCTTTTGTTAATCTCCTAGAATCATGGTTTAACTCATTGTCTCTATTTCTTTATTTTATTTTATTTATTTGACAGAGATCACAAGTAGGCAGAGAGGCAGGCGGGGGGGGGGGGGGAGAAGCACACTCCCTGCTGAGCAGAGAGCTCCCAGCTGAGCAGGGAGCCCAATTCGGGGCTTGATCCCAGGACCCCGGGATCATGACCTGAGCGGAAGGCAGAGGCTTAACCCACTGAGCCATCCAAGTGCCCCTTTCGTCTCTATTTCTTGTCTACCCCTTTCTTTTTCAGCCTTCAGCACTACTCTTAAGGACTGTTTACTGACAAGATTATGGCAACTCTTTGGAATTTCTAGTTCTAGATGGCTGAAAAAAACCCGTTTCATCCTTATTTTACCTGGATGTTGTCATTTTTCTAGACTATGGAAGGTTACCACGGATAATGGGTATTTTGCTTTAGGCAATACTGAAAGGCGGTACTGGAAGTATCTATCAAATTTCGGTCAAATTTTTTCAAGAATCCCAGACTAGAATATAAAACAGGACTGCTTTTGAACCTGGCTTATTTGTAATTTTTGTTTGTAGTTAATTTTTATCAAATATTGTCCCATGAAAATTTTATTATAATTACTTCTACTTTGAAGATCTGCCACTTAATTCTTTTTCCATCAAAGTGGAAATTCCTTGTGCTAACCAACTATGTAGAGAAAAGAAAGACATGGAAATAGGAAGGACACTGCCTGACACTGTCTAGTCAATGGATTGGTAACTGATGAGGCATTTACGTTGAGTTACTGATCACTCTGTAGCCGGAAGAGTGCTTGTGGATTACAGACATTTAGGTGAGAATGAAGCTCTCACCTTTGGAATTTGTTCAGAACTGGTCCTTTGTTTCTCTTCACCAGATTAAGCTTATTGACAGTAAGGGCAAGGTGCCAACACACCTTCCACCCTCTGACAATCTTGTATAGCTTGGGCTGAGTCATACGTTGAATGGTTATTCACGGGATATACGGATTCTTAGAATCTGAAAAAATCTTAGAAATCACTGACTCCAAAACCTTCATTAGATAAGACACAGAGGCCCAGAGCAGATAGCTGGCATGCTCAAGGTTAAGAGAGAACAGCTCAAGTTAGAATCCACATCACCTGATTTCCATTCTGATATTCTTGCCACATGCCTTGGCACTTGGCAGTGACCTGCGAGTGAATCACTAATAGCTAGCTGTGCACTTTTAAAGCTACAATCTACTTTCAAGCACCTGGTCGCAGACACAGGCACACTCAAGTTCATGTTTGCTTATCCTCCTATCTGAAAACAACTAAAAACTACATTTTCTTCCCAATCATTTATTTATTTATTTAAATTTACTGGATAGAGAGAGCACAATCAGGAGAAGTGGCGGGCAGAGGGGGAAGAAAGCTCCCCACTGAGCAGGGAACCTGATGTGGGACTCGATTCCAGGACCCTGGGATCATGACCCGAGCTGAAGGGAGACGACTGACTGAGCCAACCAGGCATCCCCCAATGATTTATTTATTGAGAGAGACAGAGAGAGAGACAGAGAACAAGCAGGGGGAGGGGCAGCGGGAGAGGAAGATAAGTAGATTCTCCACTGAGCAGGGAGCCCAATGTGGGGCTCAAGCCCAGGATCCTGAGACCACAATTTCTGAGCGGAAATCAAGAGCTGGACGCTCAACTGACTGAGCCACCCAGCTGCCCCCCAAACTACATTTTAATGTTAAATCTAGGTGCTCTCCTGTACTCGCTTTGTTCATCTGATTCTTGGGGACTCCCGTCCCTATCCTCACACAGTGCAGTAAGGATACAGCAGTTCCTTTCTGAAAGTCTCCTCCTGCTGAGTATCTCAAACATTTTGACAACCCTGACACAGGATTGCAGAAAGCTGGGACAAGTGATCAAAATGTCCTGGGGATAAAAGAATAGAGGGGACATTTCAAAGGTAAACGAGTGGTTGGCTGTTACTTGTGAGAAAGAACGAAAAAGGGTTTTCTATGAAGGTTAAGAAATATTAGTTTTTTAGTCATTTAACCCAACCAAACCACCTAAACGAGCTGCCCCAAAGTCCTACCAAAAGTAATTCTTTAATTGCTCCATTTAAGCCAAGTGCTCTTAGTAAAAAGCAAGGCCATCTGAAGCTCACAGACACACACAGTGGCTAACTGGTAAAACGGACTACAGAAGCTGAAAAGTTATGACACGATGCAAGACTGACTCTGATGTCACCAGTGCTGTTTGGTGTCATGCCACAGGGAGTGAGACACGCGGAGGTTGTCACTAGCTTCTTAGTCCTGGAGTTCGCTGTCCATCACGGTGAGCCCTCCTGAGTGTTTCAAGTCTGACTAGATGGCAGCAGGGACATCAAGCACGTGATCTGCATGTCTGAACATGTGGTTATAGTATTTTTCTGTACTACTAGTTTGTTCGAATGGTCACGGAGTTAGTTACTTTAGAGAACTGTTTTTTCCCTAAATCTTAATCGACAAAAATTAATAGACTGAAGGAATGTTAAAGCTCAAAGAGTCTGCTGACTGGCATTTCTCCCTTTCAGTGGAACAGGGACAACAGCTGTTCAAGACTGACTCTGAGGTGCTTTAAGATACCAAAATGCCTTAACGAGCAAAGATAAAATGATACTCCTGTCACCTGTATTCAGTACACTTTTTTTTTTAAAGATTTTATTGATTTATTTGACAGAGATCACAAGTAGGCAGAGAGGCAGAGAGAGAGAGAGAGGAGGAAGCAGGCTCCCCGCTGAGCAGAGAGCCCGATTCGGGGCTCGATCCCAGGACCCTGGGATCATGACCTGAGCCGAAGGCAGAGGCTTCAATCCACTGAGCCACCCAGGCGCTCCAGTACACTTTAAAAAAAAAAAAAAATTTTATTTATTTATTTGACAGAGAGATATCACAAGTAGGTAGAGAGGCAGGCAGAGAGAGAGGGGGAAGCAGGCTCCCCGCTGAGCAGAGAGCCAGATGCAGGCCTGATCCCAGGACCCTGAGATCATGACCCAAGCCCAAAGCAGAGGCTTTAACCCACTGAGCCACCCAGGCGCCCCTAAGCTTTTTAAAGATTTATTTGTCAGTGAGAGAGAGCACAAGCAGGGGGAGTGGCAGGCAGAGCGGCCAGAGGGAGAAGCGGGCTTCCAGTTGAACAAGGAGCCCAATGTGGGCCTTGATCCCAAGACCCTGGGATCATGACCTGAGCTGAAGGCAGACACCTAACAGACTGAGCCACCCAGGTGTCCCATCAGTCTACTTTTATCACATTTTAATTCTTTGTAAATTATAAATTAATACACTACATGGTGGCAACTTCCAGCCAGATTATCTGATCAACCAGAATATCCCTGGGCTCAGGAATCAGGAATCATCTAGTTCAGAAATTCAGCTCTGCAGCTGGAATGAACAGATCCCTTGGATCTCAATGTGTTCAACTGTGAAACAGGGAAAGTGCTAGCCATATCTGCAGGCTGTGGTAGATTAAAAGAGAAAATACCTGTAAAAGTGTCACACATGGATGTCCTTGAGGCCACTTTAAAAATACTGACATTTGAGCGGGGCGCCTGGGTGGCTCAGTGAGTTAAAGCCTCTGCCTTCAGCTCAGGTCATGATCTCAGGGTCCTGGGATCGGGCCCCACATCGGGATCTTTGCTCTGCATGGGGCCTGCTTCCTCCTCTCTCTCTGCCTGCCTCTCTGACTACCTGTGATCTCTGTCTGTCAAATAAATAAATAAATAAATCTTAAAAAAAAAAATACTGACATTTGAGCAAATATTTTATATAAGCCTATCTACACCGAACTTAAACTTTGAGGCTTCTTTCAACTGGCCTGGCCACTGCCCACCTCATGATTAAACGAAATTAAACCTACAGCAAGTTTCAAAAATAAAGGTTTGTAAATTGCACCTCATACTCCCAGGAAGAAGTCCATTGGCCACAAAGCTACTAAAGCTTCTGCTTCAAGGCCCTTCCTTTGCAGAGGCCCCTTTTAAGGCCCAGGGGGAGTGGGGTGGTGGTGCAGGTGGGAGCTAAGGATCCATTCACATGGTCATATGTATCTGTGAAACTTATAAGCTATTTTTGTATCCTTTTTCTTAAAAAAAGGTCCCCAAGATTATATAAGCTTCAGGTCCCAAATCCAAGATTTGGATCTGGGATTTAAAAAAAAAAAAAAAAAGCAACTATCATAACAAAACTAGGCACTGGTCAGAAAATCCTTCTACTCCAGGATCCTGTGGGTACAGGGCTTCAACCAAGGTCTTCCAAATGACAGGCGTACTCCCGAACTAAGTTCCAGTGGGGGTTCTGGGTGGAGGTGGGGCATTTGGCAGCAGGGGGTTCCTGGCTGCCAGTGGCTACATAGGCCTGAGGAGGGGTGAGGCTGAGGAGGCTCTGACAGGATTGAGACTGGTAGGCAGGGAGAGCCAGCTGGGGCGTGGGATGCAAGGGTGGTACGTGGGAAGCAAATGCGGAAGAGAAGGGGCACGAAGACTGTCAAATGTAGACTTTGGGTACACTTTCACCCCTAGGCGAGTGTGTGGAGTAATGGAGTGCCTACAACCCCTCTTCCTTGCTCAATAACAGTCTGACACACGGAGGCTGAAATGCAGTGTACATCAAGAGACTACAGGAGGCAAGGGAATGCTGCCAGAGCTAGGGCCGGGAGAAGGGAGGGAAGTGGGGGACCCTGGGGTGGGGGTGGGATGAAGTGGCCTGTATTGCTTATGCTAAAGCAGTGTGTTTCAGACAGCAGGGGCATATGTTTAAGTCCAAGAGAGAGGAGAGGATTGCAGAAATCATCCAGCAGAGATGTTTATCACCTGGGAAAACAGACCCTTTCTGGGCACAGTGAGAAGCAATGGGCTGGCTGGGCTCCCACAGCACATCCCCCTCCCCTCCTCTCTGATGGGTTTGCCCCTCCTGTTGCCTCTTCTTTTCCTTTCCTGCCCTTTCTGTTCCTGTCTTCTCCTCTTTCTTCCCTTGTACAGGCCTGAAGTATCTTAACCCCCTTTTTAAAAAGATTTTATTTATTTGAGACAGAGAGAGTGAGGGAGAGAGTCAAAGAGAGAGAGGATGAGCAAGGAGAAGGGGCAGAGGGAGAGGGACTCCCAGCTTAGCACGGAGCTCGAGGGACTCAATCCCAGGGCTGTGAGATCATGACCGGAGCTGAAGGCAGACACTTAACCCACTGAACAACCCAGGTGCCCCCTCTCCCCCATTTTCAATGTTTTCTGGATTTTACACATTATGGGTTCTCTCTCAGTAATGTCTAGCTAGTATGCAGGAACCTGGGTTTTCCTCCCCTTTTAATTCATGGCACTGGTCTTCAGTGGAGAAATGGCCCTTTGCTCCTGTTGTGACTTGATCTGGCCTAGGGCTGCCCAAAGGTTGACCTGTCCCATTGCCAAGTAGCTAATTAGCTGCTCTTTCTCCAACCCTCCCAAATCCTTGTCATGAGAATTCCTCTCCTGTGTTTAGATTTGCCAAATCTAATCTTTGTAAATACAAACAAGGTGAGACTTCTTCCTTAGCAAGTACTTCAGCAAATGAAACAATAAATGCTTTCTTCCAGCCAAGAGTCTAACAAGAAGAAAGATAACAGCAGTACACCCTGTAATTGTCCTCATGAATCTGAATAGGTGTAATTGTTGGGTTCTCGCTCTACCTGAGATCATACGTGGTCCCTCTTTAGTCTTTTTTTAAGTGTAGAATTCAGTGAATTTTAGTCTATTCACAATGTTGTGCAAGCATCCCCAGTGCCTTAATGCCAGAACATCTCTATTCCCTGGACAAGAAACCCCACCCCTCCTAGCAGTCCCTCCCAAGTCAACCCTCCTTTCATCCCCTGGCAACCATAACCACAAGCCTACCTTCTGTCTTTAAGAAATCTTATTCTGGCGGCACCTGAGTGGCTCAGCTGGTTGAGCGAGGAGTCTCGGGATCGAGTCCCCCATTGGGGCTCCCTGCTCAGCGGGGGTCTGCTTCTTCCTCTGACCTTCCCCCTCTCATGCTCTCTCTCAAATAAATAAATAAAATCTTAAAAAAAAATCTGCTTATTCTGGGGACACCTGGGTGGCTCAGTAAGTTAAGTGGTGGCTTTTGGCTCAGGGCTCAGGTCATGATCCTGGGGTCCTGAGATCTAGTCCCACAACAGGCTCCTTGCTTGGTGGGGAGCCTGCCTCTTCCTCTGCCTGCTGCTCCCCCTGTTTGTGCTCTCTCAGTCTCTCCAACAAATAAATACAATCTTTGAAAAAAAAAGGAATGTGCTTATTCTGGGCATTTCATATAAACAGAATCATACCAAATGTGCCCATTTCTCAGCATGACATTAACATAACAAAAACATTAGGGTAACGGTTTCAAGGTCCATCCACGCATTCACCTGTTGGAGCACAAATAGTTTGTTTCCACTTTTTGGCCTTTATAACAATGCTATCAACATTTGTGTATAAGTTTTTGTGTGAACACACGCCTTTAATTCTCTTGAGTATAGAACTAGGGGTGGCATGGCTAGGTCATGCTGTATTATTTAACTTTGAGACACTGCTCAACTGTTTCCCATGGTGGCTGCACTGTTTTCCATTCCCATCAGCGACCCATGAGGGTTCCAAGTTCTCCACAGACAGCCTCACCAACACTTGCTTATTTCATTGTTTTTTTTTTTAATAACCATACCAGTGGGTGTGAAGTGGTATGTCACTGTGATTTTAATTTGTATTTCCTTAATGACTAATGAGCTGAGTGTGTATTTTCTGGGTGCTTATTGGCCATTTGTATATCTTGCTTAGACAAGTGTCTATTCATATCCTTTGCCCATTTTTTAATTGAGTTATGACTTTTTATTATTGAATTATAAGAGTTCTTGACAGATTCTGGATACTAGATCCTTATCAGATATATGGTTTACAATTTTTTTTAATTCAATGGGTTATCTTTTCATTTTCTTGGTAGTATCCTCTGATGTACAAAAGTTGGAAATGATCTACTTCCTTCTATATAGAACATTTCAATATTACTTGAAGATTTGGGAAAAACTTAAAAAACATTTAAAAATTATATATTTTATTTTTTAAAAAAGATTTTATTTGTTTATTTGAGAGAGAATGAGAGGGGAGAGGTCAGAGGGAGAAGCAGACTCCCTGCTAAGCAGGGAGCCTGACGTAGGACTTGATTCGGAGACTCCAGGATCATGACCTGAGCTGAAGGCAGTCCCTTAACCAACTCAGCCACCCAGGAGCCTTATTTTTTTATTTTTTTTAAGTAGGCTCCACACTCAGCATGGGGCCCAACGCTGGGCTTGAATTTACAACCCTGAGATCAAGACCTGAGCTGGACCAAGAGTCAGACGTTCAACCCACTAAGCCACCCAGGCACCCCTAAAAATTACATATTTTAGAATAAAAAAATACTTTATAAAACAAAAGGGTAAGACATGAAAAAACTGGGAGCTTTTGGTGATCTGATGACCTAGGTCCCCATAATTATGCCAGGTTCTTAGTACTAATAATATAAATGCATGCCATCTAGTTCCTAGTTTTGCTTTTGTTTACTACTCTTTCATTTTTCATTAAAAATTTTTTTTACTTAAAAATAATCTCTACACCCAACATGGGGCTTGAACTCACAATCCTGAGACCAAGAATACTTGATCTTGGATACTCTACTGACTGAGCCAGCTGGGTGCCTGTTTACTACTCTTTCAGAAGAACCAATGATGAATTTAAAAATGGAGTCAGATTATCCTTTGCTAGAGAATGAGGATTTCTAGAAGCACTTACAGCTCAATGTTTTTTTGTCAGGGCCCCAGTATATTGGTACTCGAACTATAATCAATCTTTCCCCCTTTTGTTGGAGGTAGATACCATAGGAGCCTTACAGGGCATAATCCAGCTGGCCTGCTTGCTGGCTTCCAAACTGAAGTTTTGTATTTATGGACAGTGATCCAGAGCAGTGTCCAAGGCCATCTGAGTTTAGAATTGCTATCACAGCAGAAATCGGAAACTTCAGGAGCTAGAAGCCATTTACCATGTCTACATGGATGCCACTTCTCATTACAGCATACACAACTATACAGTGATCAGAACTTTAACCTCCTGGGATCTCATATCCTCCTCAGATCTGCACGCAACATGTGCGCATGAATCCTTTCTTTTTCTTTGACAGTGAACTGCCTGCAAAATTACTATCTCACTGTTTATAATTTTATGTAGCAGAATGACCATGTGGGCTTTTCTTAAGAAAATGCCATAGCAACATGAATACTTGGTACTGAAAGCATCTTTAATGGACAAAAGCTTTTTATTTTGCATTTAAACTTAGCCTGTGCTTGGAGTGGGGGCATTTATATATTTCTTGTTGTTAAAAGATTTCATTTATTTATTGACAGAAAGAGAGAGAGCACAAACAGAGGGAGCAGGAGAGGTAGAAGCAGACTCCCCACCGAGCAGGGAGCCCGATATGGGACTTGATCCTAGGACCCTGACCTGAGCTGAAGGCAGACGCTTGACTGACTGAACCACCCAGGTGCCCCAGAGTGGGGCATTTACAGAGTCAACTTGGTGACTTCATGTGAGCCAAGAACAAAACCTGGGTCTGATCATTTTTTGGCATGATCTGTTCACCCTGCTTTCTGACCAATGTCCTTATAGCTAGAAAGCAGTAACATTTCTACCGGAAGCCTCTATTACTAACAACTTTGGTACATAGGGCACTTAGAATACTTCATTCAAGGTGTCCGGAATGTAACAAATCTCGCTTTATCTTCAAAACCAATGCCTGAATAGAGAGGAACTTGGATTTAAAAACCAATCCATTTTAAGCCCAAAGGCAATTCTTACCCAGAAATTACTTATCTTTATTTTTAGTGTCTTACTCGCTACCTCCCTTCTCATTTTGAAAACAGGCAGAAATAAAGACACATGCAACATCTTTCGGGCTGCATGAATCATGGACGGGCTTTGAAGGTCTCTAGGGAACTACTGAGGCTTTACCACGAGAACTCCAGGGGGGTCCTAAATCTCCTGGCCCCCGACTTCAGCAGTTGCTGATAAAATGTCAACACACACACACACACACACACCCCTACCTTAAACACTCTATGCTTGAAAAGGGCATTTTGCCTAGAACAGCTTTTCCTGGCAGCTGCAACTAGGCCACCTCATTTTTGTTAAAGCTACAAGTCACAGTTTATTAACTGTATTCAGAAATGTGAGTCAGTTGATGAAGAGAAGGCTGGAGTGCTCGAGGTAGGTGACACAAGCCAGAAAGGGAAAGATGGAATTAGGAGTCCAACCCCCTTATGGAAAAAATTCCTCCGTATTTAACCTTCTCATCAAAAGTGTGAAACAGACGGTGGAGGTAAGGATATGAATTAGATGGTAGAAATGACAATGATATCATTGACATAATAATATTAACAGTAAGATTCAGTAAGAAGAACATATTTGAAGAACAACAAGTGATGTCAGCAAATGGCATTTCTAACAAGTTCCTAGGATGCAAGCCAGGAGATGCTAGGAGATGCCCATGCTGCTGGTCCTAAGACCACACTTGGAAAGGCAGGGGTATTTATTAAGGGAAGGAAGGAACGATTATTTAAAACTACTTGGGGGGGGGGGGGAGGCGAGCCTGGGTGGCTCCATCTGTTAAGCATCTGCCTTTGGCTCAGGTCATGATCCTGTGGTCCTGAGATGGAGCCCCACGTTGGGAGCCTGCTTCTCCTTCTCCCTCTGCCTGCTGCTCCCTCTGCTTGTGCTCACTTGCTCTCTATCAAATAAACAAAATCTTAAAAAACAAAACTACCTTGGGTCAAGCCTGGTCAAAGGTTTACACATTTTACCTCATTCAGTCCCACTGAACTTCCCAGTTTGCTCTCCCAACTTTTCCAGGGCAGAGCAGAATGAACACATCTGTGCCACGGGTATGACTGAGCGATTCTCTGGAAGTTGGGCATTTCTTTGACAACTACACTATTTTTAAAAATTCACATAAATTGGGGCACCTGGGTGGCTCAGTGGGTTAAAGCCTCTGCCTTCAGCTCAGGTCATGATCCCAGGGTCCTGGGATCGAGCCCTGCATCAGGCTCTCTGCTCAGTGGGGAGCCTGCTTCCCCCTCCTCCCCTGCCTGCCTCTCGGCCTACTTGTGATCTCTGTCAAATAAATAAATAAATAAAATCTTGAAAAAAAAATTCACGTAAATCTTGCACTCTTTCCAAATATTGCTTCTTGTTATGAATTAAATCCAATTTAAATAACTATTAGATAAACTGCTTAATGCTTAACCTCAATCCTTTAGTGAAACTGCCCTTCGGGAACACGAGGAAATGGATGGCTAAAGTTTAATAATTAGTCTACGGTGACGCAACTAGTACATACTTAATCTGAACACAGTCTGTACCTGGGCCAGCAGGTGTCGGAAGACAATGCACATCCCACTCTTTTACTCTGCCATTTTACCCCTACCTACCAGAAAGGTCTGTCAGGTTTTTCTCTCCCACTCCTTTATGGGTCCTCTATTGTTCTAATCAAACTGGACCACCTGCTGTTCCTCAGATTCTCTCACTTTTCCTAATCTCTACATGTATGTTCATTATTCTTTGTAGCTAGAAAGATTCCTCTCTCATCTCTACCTTGCTAGAATCTTCTACAACCTTTAAGGTCCAGCTGAAATACCATTTCCTTTTTGAAGACCAGTCCATTTTTGAAAGGCTGCTGCACTGAACACCTCCAGTGAGTTCTGATGGCTGCCCAGACAGATTTGAGGTCAGTGGGTATATAATTATTTTTGTTGCATTAGCTTGTGCATATAATCTCATGGGCCCAAATTTCCACATGCCTCTGTAAATGAATGATTCTATTTGACATTAAAGTTATACTGGCATTTAAAACATGAGGTTTTGGGGCACCTGGGTGGCTCAGTTGGTTATGCATCTGCCTTCAGCTCTGGTCATGATCCAGGGGTCCTGGGGTTGAGCCCTGCTTCAGGCTCTCTGCTCAGCAGGTAGTCTCCCTCTCTCTCTATCCTTCCTCCCTGCCCTTGCTCTCTCTCTCTCAAATGAATAAATAATCTTTAAAAAACAAACAAACCAAAAACCAAAACAAAGCATGAGGTTTTGTGCAATGTAAGATATCAGAGTGCAGACAAAAAGGAGATGAAAGAATGTATTTAAAAGAAATTGCCAGGGGTGCCTGGGTGGCTCAGTCGGTTGAGTGTCTGGCTCTTGATTTCAGCACAGGTCTTGATCTCAGAATTATGAGATGGAGCCCCACGTCAGATGTGGCACTGGGTGTGAAGTCTGGTCAGGATTCTACTTCTCCCTCTGCCCCACTCCCCTCTCTCTCTAAAAAAAAAAAATCTTCCAAGAGAAAGATTTAGATTATGATAAAATCTGTGGCTATGAATTAGAATAAAGTCTCTAAATGTAGACTCTACCTAGACTTCGAGAATTGGAAGAAGGCTTAAAAATCATCTAAGACAACCCCCTCATCTTCTAGTAGTAGAATCTCTGGACCCCGTTTGTATTATGGTCAGAAGTCGCATTTGTTTAGTTAATGCTGTTTCCACCTAGCGTGGCTTTGGTCTCTTTATATCATAGTTTCAGTGCTACCTGAAGAAAGCTTTTGCACTGAATAACAGATTTAGTTCCGAAGGGCCAGACCTGACTTTGGTCCAAGGGGAACTGAATTGCAGGACCTACTCTGATTTTAAAGGTTATTAACCTTAGTCATGCTAACCTGAACCTCTGAGGAATGAATCCTTACCCCACCAAGTGCAATTTCTTCCTTCCTTCCTTTAAAAAAAACAGAAAGAAAAGAAAAGATTTATTTATTGGAGGGAGAGAGAGAGGAGGGGCAGAAGGAGAGAGGGAGAATCCTGAAGGAGACTCCCCGGTGAACGGGGAGCCCAAAACAGGGCTCAATCGCATGACCCTGAGACTATGACCTGAGATGAAATCAAGAATCAGCCATTTAGGGGCGCCTGGGTGGCTCGGTTGTTAAGCATCTGCCTTCAGCTCAGGTCATGATCCCAGTGTCCTGGGATCCAGCCCCACCTTGGGCCGAGCTTCTCCTTCTCCCACACCCCTGCTTGTGTTCCCTCTCTTGCTGTGTCTCTCTGTGTCAAATAAATAAATAAAATCTTAAAAAAAAAAAAAATCAGCCTCTTAACTGATGGAACCACCCAGACACGGCCCAGGTGCAATTTCTGATCAGTCTAACAGCCAAGCTACAGTCATGGCCAACACTAGAGGAGACCACTCATACTAAGGAGGTGGCCATCTAGTCCATTTGGCCAGCTCCAGCTTTGAACGCCAAGAGGTATTTCATGTGCTGACTTCATCTTGGCTTACCCACATAAGTGAAGAGAACAGGACAGGACACCAAGGGCATTTATCTTTTCCACCCCCATACTCTTCGCAATCCCAGTGTGATCAAGAGCAGGGACTTTAGAGCTGGGTAGAAACAGGTTTGACCTCTGACAAGTTACTTAACCTCTGAAGGCCCCAGTTTCCTATCTGCACAAGGGTGAGGATAACAGTACTTTTATTATCTCATGGGTAACCTGGCAGGCGTAGGTGGGGTATGTTGAATACTTCAGATGATGTCGCAGGCATACCAAATCTTTCATGAATGTCAGCAATTGTTACTACAGGCCAGGTGTGGTGAATGTTAACATACTCCATCAACAAGAATTGTGTTCTCTACTCCTTGTACAAGCCTCTCCATGGTATTTCAAGCCCTCCCTGATTCCATTATGATACCAACACTGACGCCTAAAACCCTATCTGTATTCCAACTTCTCTCCTGAGCTCAAGCTTGGGTTTCATAACTCTTAAGACACCTGGAGGTGCCCTGGGAACCTAGAGCAAATCCAAAACAAGACCACTGCCTGGCAGGGCACAGTATGGGATGCTCTTCTTGACCTCTCTGCATTTGTGAGATATCATTATCTTTCCAGCAGAAGGACTGAGTGGGTTTGTTTTTTTTTTTAATTGCTTCTTCATCCTCCATTTAATCAGCGGCCAAGTCATACAGTCACAGGCTCACTTAGTCAATACACACTTCTTGCCTTTTTCAGAAGCCAGTTATGGTGTTCCACTCTGGGAAATACTGTGGTGGGCAAAACTGACATGGTTTCTGCTCTCATCCACAAATACGGAATCACCAATGGGAATATACACGTGGGAGGAAATTTCGGTGGGTATGAGAATGCGCAACAGGGGACATCATATAAAATCAGAGTCAGGGGCTCCTGGGTGGCTCAGATGGTTATGCGTCTGCCTTCAGTTTGGGTGGTGATCCCAGGGCCCTGGATAGAGTGAGCCCCACATCTGACTCCCTGCTCAGTGGGGAGCCTGCTGCTCCCTCCCCCTTTGCCCGACCCTCCCCCTGCTTGTGCTTTCTCTCTCTCTGTCAAATAAATAAATTAAGATCTTAAAAAAATAAAATAAAAAAGTAAGAATCAGGAAAGAACTCTCAGATCACAGGAAGTGACAATCTGAACCGAGACCCCAAAGATGAAAGCAGTCTGTTAGGTGAATAATGAATGAAGAACATTCTGGGTAGCTGCATCAGCAGGTACAAAGGCTCCGAGGTAGGAAACCACTTAATGCCTTTCTCTGAAGAACTGAAAAGAAGGCAGTGTGGCTAAAAAGTTGTGAGCTTGCTTGAGATGAGGCTGGTAAAGCAGACAGGGGCTAACTAACTGTGTACGGAAGGGTTTCTGAGCAGGAGAGGCACCGGGTCCGACCACTTTGCTTGGGGGTGGAGGAGGGGGAAAGAACAGAGTTAGAGACCAGTTGGGAGGCAGTGTGGTTCTGGTGACAGATGGCCAGCGGCTGCGGCGACGGAGAAAAGGGGATGTATTGGAGACACAATTTGGAGGTGGTATTGACAGGACTTGGGGGCTGGGATGTGGGGAGAGGCTGAAAGGGAGGTGCAAGGCTGAGTCTTAGATTTCTGGCGTGAGCAGCTGTAGATGCAAGTGTATGCAGAAGCTACTTTTCAAAAGATTCTGTGTTTTTTTTGTTGTTGTTGTTGTTCTTGTTGTCCAAGGTTTATTGAAGGATTCTGTGTTCTTAAAATACCTCACATGAGATGCCTATTTTCCCCTCTTGGTGCAACCACCTTGTCTCCGAGTCCATATAACCATCTGGATCATTGTTCTTTCTCATTGGCTTCCCTACTTCCTGTCTGTGTCTACTTCAAATCACCCCATGCTGATAATCACCCCATTATTTTCCCAATACAGCTCTGGTCATATTATTTCTCTTTCAAATACCTCCCATGGTTCCCTATCACTGACTTAATTAAGCACAAACCCTTTGCTTTGGCTCTCCAGGCTCTATGACCTACGTTTTCAGTCTTCTTTATTATTTTTTTTATGGCGGGGAGGGGCCGAGGAAGAGGGAGGGAGAAGGGAGAATCCCAAGCAGTCTCCCCGACGGGCCCAGGGTCCAACATGGGGCTCCATCCCAGGACTCTGAGATCATGACCCGAGGAGAAATCAAAAGTCGGACCCTCAACCGACTGGGCCACCCAAGTGCCCCTCCGGTCTGATTTCCACCACTTCTCTATTTAAGTCCTGTTTTAGTGCCAGTGGACTACTTCCTGTTCCACCATGTCCACTCCATGTCCAGCATTCCAACGCCTTTGCTTACGGTATTCCCTTCCGTCTTACCATCTCAGTCTGCTGGAACCTCATTCAGCTTTCAAATTTCATTAAAGGTCCAATCTTTCAATCTCATACAGCTTTGTAATTCTCTTATGGCACTTAGATTTCTGTCCTTTATTGTGGCTGTTAGAGTACTTATCTCTGGCCCGTTCCCTACCCCTGAACTGCAGACAACACTTTTGGAGTGCTTGGCTCTGATTACTCATACTGCAGGGTCCATTGTAGGGTTTAACTCCCAGTAGGTATCTTTGCTTGAATTTAGTTGGAACAACTCGTGTTATTGATGAGGGAGCAGAAGGCTAGCTGAGGACAAAGCACAAGCAGATACCCCTCAAGCTCTCCCCTCTCCCCACTCCTGGGTGGGATAGGTGTAACATTCCTCCAGGAAACTTCCAGCTATCTTAAATTGTTAATGCTTCGCTAGAGGGAAAAACAGCCTTAGCTTGATAATAGCAATGCACCCGGTGCCCTGAGGGTCTTTTGGACACCTCCCATTTTCTCTACCTCTCCCAACTCTCAAGTATATAAATGGCCTCTCTTCACAACCCAGGTGCCGCAGTCCCGTGTCCCCCCGCCTACAGGTCCTGTCCCTGTGCTTTCATAAAATCACCCTTTTGCGCAAAGGTGTCTCAAGAATTCTTTCTTGGCCATCAGCTCCAGACCTCACCAACATTCCAGAACTACACCATTAAGTATCCTAAGAGTAATAAGACCCCAAGTGTTGAAGGGGAGGTTTTTTCCCGGTAGTATTTGACAACACCATAGCAAAATTGACCTTCCATCAAATTCCTTGTGATCTTACAAAAGACAAACATACATGCATCCCTTTAATGGGAGTTTTCTGGCTGTTTAAAATAATCCAAGGCAGCGGTACTCAGAAACTTATCCTTTCCTTGAAGTACTGAATATAAAAAATTACAGCATCTAACTCAGGATTTTCAAACTACTTGTAACCGACTAATAAGGTCCTGAAACTAATTTAGTGAGACATAAGCAGTGCTGAAAAACAAAACAGAAACTAGCTACACACACAGCTTATATAAGGATAAAGAATGTTCCCTGAAACTTTTGTTTCATATATATATATATATACTTGGGTCATGATTAAATATTCCTCACATGGGTTGCAGTCACAAAGGTTTGAAAGCTACCGCATTAATGATTTACTGCCTACCCCAAGATCAGTACACAGAACTTGAGCAGGAAAAATAAGATGCTAAGAAAATAGCAATGAGACTGTCTAATTAAAAGTTATTCACACTTTAGGGGCTCCTGGGTGGTTCAATCTGTTAAGCATCTGACTCTTGATTTTTAGCTCAGATCAGGATCTCAGGTTTGTGAGTTGATCAAGCCCCTTTCTCACCGGAGGATAGAGCCTGCTTAAGATTCTCTCCCTCTGCCCCTTCCATCTCCACCCCAAACATTCCCTCCCTAAAAAAAAAAAAACTCTTAAAAAAAAAAAATTCATTCACACTTTAAAACGTGAATGTCTGATATACCTAACTCTTCCCTTGGGGTGTCCGTAAGTGCCTTTAACCCACATTAATGGTGAATTAATAGAAAGTGGGTCAGAGGGCACCTGGGTGGCTCAGTGGGTTAAAGCCTCTGCCTTCGGCTCAGGTTGTGATCTCAGGGTCCTGGGATCGAGCCCCACATTGGGCTCTCTGCGCAGCAGGGAGCCTGCTTCCTCCTCTCTCTCTCTGCCTGCCTCTCTGCCTATTTGTGATCTCTATCTGTCGAATAAATAAATATTAAAAAAAAAAGAAAAATCTTAAAAAAAAAAAGAAAGTGGGTCAGAATCATTTCAGGCTATAGGCCTTCTTGGTACATCTCTGACAAGGATTTCCTCTAGTATCCCCATTACCCAAGACAGTGGGTCTACTGGGTACTCCATTGCTGAAAGGCTTCGGGTCTCTAGGTTATAATACACAGAAATGGTAATACCTTTGGAAGGAAAACATTTACAACCAAAGTGCATTCTTTCTTCCATGCATGTGTCAAGCCTATCAGTTTATGTCTGCATGTATATATTTAATCCACACCTAGAAAACACAATCCTATATATCCATGCGGAATAGCTATGCCTGATATGAGGCAACAACACATGGGAGATAAGAAGGGGGGGATATGGGAGATAAGAAGGGGGGGATCTGGAAAATGGCAGAAATGGCAAGAGGGTTCAGGAGTGCAGTAGATGTTTTACACCAAGTGTTTATCGCTTGATGACTGATGGTAATGGGAGGAGAGTGGAGGGGAAGAATATGGAGAAAACAATTTCCCAGTCAGCTGTATGCCCCACTATAGCACAGCAGTAGCTCCCCAGGAGTGCACAGGCAGTATTTGATCATGTCAGCACAAAATGGACAAGTTCCAAGTCTTAATTTCAGCCCTAGCTCCATTCAACAGGTTGCCCCTAATAATTTGTTGCTACTTATGTTACGTTCTCAATTTATAGTTGAGAAATCAACAGTGAGCTCCCAAATGAATGAATGTAAACACTCTTAATTGCCAATTACAACCCCAACAAATAACTGGGTGAGAAACAAGGCTCAAGGAGTAGAAGTTCAAAGCTGCTGTGGTGTGAACTCTAGATTGGGGGTTTTGATAAATCTGGGTTAGATCTGAGAGATACTGAGGTGCCTTTTGTCTCGAAAGTTTTACACTTCTACAAGGGAGGGAAAAGGGGACCTTTAGTTGGAAGAAAGGAAGATCAGCTTGGTTTTATATGTAAAAGGCAAGTAACAATTACATCAGCTAAGGTTATTTAAATATAAATTAATGCCTCCCACGTTATCTAGATCTAGTTAACACCCTTAGGTGATATTATATTCAATGTCTCTACTGACTACTGGATACATTCCAAACTTCTTTCTGGCATTTAAGGCATCCCACATCTAACTTTTATCCCCAACTTCTGATGACTCTGATCTCTAATCTGCTCTTGTCCCAGTCCTGCTTGCATAATTCTTCCCCACTCCTACTCTCCTAGCTGGAAGTCCCATAACCTTCATAAACCTTCCAACTACTCAAATATTTATGCATCAGATCTTGACCTTTGAATTCGTACAGGGCTTTACAATCTGTCCTTATAGGTAGGCATTAGTGTCCTAATTTCATAGATAAGCAAATTGAGGCCCAGCAGGGTTAAGTGACTCTCCCAGGGTCCCACAGTCCGCAAGCAGCAGCAGGGCTGGGTCTGACTTGCTTGCTTTCCAACTCCACACTTTTTTTTTCTCATTGTGTCATGCTGCTTCCTTGTATTAAAAAACCAAGGAGGAAGGATGCAGCAAAAAAGCCTATAAAGCAGTTATAATACAGCTTGTTGTGACATAAAGTCAGACACATCACATCCTTTGAACCATATGGGTAATAAACGCTTGGAGTAGCATAGTTTTTAAAGGGGGTGGTCAGTCCTGTTTCCCAAGTCCAGTATTAAAATGATATCCCAGGATAAATGACAGGTGAGTAAAGTTAAGAGGGGGAAAAAGCAACAAGGTATAAGAAGAAAACATCAGAAACAAGATAGAAAAGAGAAGTAAGTGTAATATAAGCTGGCAACGCAGAAAAAGACTCCGAACATGCAAGTACAGAATACGGGATTTAGGGGCCCACAAAGCTAATACCCAAGTTAGGGAGCCTATCCCTACCGACAAGAAGCGCGCATGTGTGAGAGTTGATATTAATAACAGACAGCAGTACACATGGACAAAGAGTGGAACTCAAGAGAGAGACAAATAAGGATAGGTCGTGGGGACACATGGGAGATCATGGCACGATGAGACGGCGGTGGCGCCAAATGAGGGGCCAGAAGGGTACAGCAGGGGTCACAGAGAAAGGTAAAGAGGTTCAGAGGGCACGGCGCCCCCAGACTCGAGGAAAGACTTGTCTTCCTCCCGATAGCTGGTCGGCGTGACTGAAGATTCACACCCGCACCCCACAAAGCCTTCCTGGGTGGCTCCGGAAAGTGAGGGGGGGGTCAGGTCCCTATTCCCCGGGGACTCCGCGAGGGGGCGGAGCGAGGCAGGAGGGTCCTTACCCATAAAGATGGAGATGATGAGCCGCAGCGCCTGTTCCGACGCGCCCAGGGACGTCGCCAACTTGTTAAGGCTCAGCTCCTCGAAACCCCACCGCAGCACCTTCGCCAGCTCCGCCACCGTTCCCACGTCCCCCTCAGCTGCGGACGCCATCTTTGCTCCGGGCGTCCCCCAGGGACCCCCCAGCTCCGCGCGCCCCGAATGTGGGCACAAGGCTGTAGCTTCACCCCCAATTCCGGCCGGGAGCCCGCCCACGGCGTGCGCATTGGCTGCGGGCCCGCCCAGTGGCTCCAGACTCCCCCGGCTATTGGTCGGCCTGAGAAGGGGGCGGGGCCTAGGGCAGCAAGGTAGGCAGAGGGCGGGTCTGAACGTTTGTAAAGCAAAGGTGACTCCCGCCGAGAATGAGCGCGGGGCGGGCCGGGGGCGGGGCTTGGAATCGGGAACTGGAGTTGTGATTGGAAAAGTCTAAAGCCGGCGGCGAGGTGATTGTACAACTCGGTTCTAACTGCTTGGGGGAGGAGTCGGTGAGGGTGAGTGTCCGGCCGGCTCGTGCGCTGCCTTCCCATTGGCTGAGGCGGGAGCAGGCGAGAGTCGGGACGGGAGGGGGGGCCGTCACCCGACCGCGAGGTTACTCTCGGTCGCCGACGCGCTGGGGTTACTGGGGCATGTAACGGAGAGGGCGGGAATTCCTGGAGCGGCTTCGCGAGCGCCTCCTAACGGCACCTCTGGGCCGTTCTCAAACCGTTAGCACGCCGCCTTCAGTGCGCCTCCCTTTTCACGCAATCTCCTGTATTCAACGCTCACCTCTCCCGAGAGGCGAGGAAACCAACGTATGCTGATTTAGTCCTTGTTGGTTTCACTTACAATAAACGAATCTGTCACTATGTAAGTAGTGCAGGTTCATGGCAAAGGTTCAAACAGTTTAGAGACATAAAATGAGAGTTCTTTCCTCCCACCTTGCTTCCCAGTCTTACTTCCTACGGGTAACCACCGCTCGGGATTGCACTAACAAAAACGTGTCGAGCGCTTCGCGTGTGCCTGCGACTGTGCTGGGCTCTGGGGAATATAATGATGAACCCAAAGCAATGGAATGGGCATGCTACACGCTCATAGTGTTAATGCGCGTGTAATTGAAAGCCAAAGGAAGTGCTCTGAAGCAAAGGAGCAGGGTGCTATAAGAGTATGTAACAAAAGAAAGCTGAGTTTCTTGTAATAACTGGAATTTGCGGAACATTCTTGTAACATTATAGCTTATACTTCTGTAGCACTTTGCTCCTCACAAAGCATTTATAAGCATATTATTTCACTTAATTCGGCCGTGAAACAGGATGTTAATTATTATGATAACGTCTCCTAGGCAGAGGCTTGGAGAAATTAAGGAACTTGCTAAGTTCCTTTTCCAGTAAGTGGCAGAGACAGAATTTAAACCGAAATCTGTTAAATTTCACTTTCCTCTCCTCCTTTTTCAGGAAAAAAATAAAAAATATGAAATATTCAGAACAGCTGAGAATAAGACACACTCCCCCTCCAGATTAGGAAACAAATATGTCATAAACAATTGAGGAGCCTAGTATATCCCTACTCTGTGGCATTTCCCTCCTTCCCTCTTTTCCTTCTCAGAGGTCAAAACTTTACTGACTTTGGTATTTATAAGTCCCATGCCTATTTTTATACTTTACATCTAGATAGAATATACAGTAAGTTTGCATGCTTTTAAACTTTATATTGATGGGATTACAGTGAATGGATCATTTTGCAGGTTGTTTTAATGCTTAATATCTTTATTGAGGTATAGTCGTGTTTTCATGTGTAGTTCGAATCCACTCATTTACAGTGATGTGATATTCCATTGTATGATCATACTACATTTAGCTTTTCATGGTCATGTTGAGGAATACTTGGGTCATTTCCTATTAATTTGTGTATTGTTTTATGACAAACATTGCTGCAGTGAGCATTCTTTTTTTAAAAAAGATTTTATTTATTTATTTGTTAGAGAGAGAGAGAACACAGGCAGACAGAGTGGCAGGCAGAGGCAGAGGGAGAAGCAGGCTCCCTACAGAGCAAGGAGCCCGATGTGGGACTCGATCCCAGGGCGCTGGGATCATGACCTGAGCTGAAGGCAGCTGCTTAACCAACTGAGCCACCTAGGCATCCCATGCAGTGAGCATTCTTTAAGCAAGAGTGAGAGTTTCTCTAGGACTGTGACTCCAAACCTTTTTTTTTTTTTTAAATTAACTGAGATCTGTAAGAAACACATTGCTATCCAGTAAACACACATACTCATACACTAGACAACAAACACATATAATACTCACACAAACCTACCCACAATACACACGGCCATACTGATACTTTCTACTCTATTTTAGTTCATTAGAAAATTGCTGCTCAGAATCCACTAATTTGATCAATACCTACTGGTAGTTCGTGATCCTCACTGAGGAAAGACTTCCCTAGTGTTTATAATCAGGACTTGAATTACGGGTTGTAGCTTATGCACACTTTTAACTTTATTAGATTTTGCTGAAGTGTCTGGGTAGATGTTATTTAAGATCCTTAAAATATCTGATTTGCTGAATAAATAAAATATATTTGTTAAAGCATCTAGTCAATTGGACCTTGTCTAGAAATGTAGAAAGTTGTGGGATGCCATGGTGGCTCAGTAGCTCAAGCAACTGATTTGATTTCAGCTCAGGTAATGATCTCAGGGTCCTGAGATTGAGCCACACCCACACGCCCAGCCATAGGGCTCTTCAGGGGAGTCTGCTTTGGATTCCCTCTCCCTCTTCTTCTGCCCTCTCCTCCCTCTCCACTTGCACACATTCTCTCTCTCAAATATATAAACAAGTCTAAAAAATGTAGAAAGTTGTTTTTTGTTTGTGCCATATAACTGGATAACATGTCTGCCCCTTCTTGGGCTTCTGGTGTTCCAAGAGAAAGGTGAGCATGGGACAGAGGCTATGTCTATGTTCCCACAACAGGTGCCTATTTTCCTTTCTCCTCAAGTATTTGGTTAGCCACATTCTCTTCATTCCTTTCCTTCTCTCTACTGCAATCTCGGTGATATGTCTTTCTATTTCTCCTTCCCTCCTTCCCTTCCTTCTTTCCTTCCCATTGGCTCCTTGATTTCTATGATCATCAGTAGGGTTTCTCATCTTAGAACACCTTGGCTTTCTCTGAACTTACTTCCCTCTTTTTCTTTTTCCTCACTACCATAATTTTGTGAAAACAATCTTGCATTCTCATAATGGCAGAGATGGTTGGTGTTTACTCAATATCCATGCATGTGCCTCCAATTCTCGACTCCCTTGCAGGCAACTTGGGACCATGTGACTAGTTATGGCAGATGGACTATAAGCAGAAATGAAGTGTCATTTCCTGGCCAAAGTGGTAAAGAGCCAGAGTGACTCCCAAATGTCTCTCTTCCTTTGCTTCTCTTTCCTTGCAGAAGCCGTATGTTCTGTATGGCATTGTTAGAAGAAGGAGCTCTAGACGTGGCTTGAGTAAGAAACCTTTGTGGTGTTAAACCCCAAGATTTTAAAGTTACTGCTTCAACTACCCCAACTAACATATTAACCCATCAGCCTTTACCCTCATTAAAATATGGTATTCATTTTCACCATTTATGAAACTAATCACCCAAAGACCACGGACTACTCCTTAATAGTTATATTTACTTTACTCAGTCTCAGATTTTTTTTTAAGATTTTATTTATTTATTTCACAGAGATCACAAGTAGGCAGAGAGGCAGGCAGAAAGAGGGGGAAGCAGGCTCCCCGCCAAGCAGAGAGCCCGATGTGGGGCTCGATTCCACGACCCTGGGATCATGACCTGAGCCGATGGCAGAGGCTTTAACCCACTGAGCCACCCAGGCGCCCCCAGTCTCAGATTTTTAATTTCCAAGAGCTCTTTTTTTTTTTTTTTTTAATGCTGGAATAACTTCTTTCTTTCCAGCATTCTTTTTTTTTTCTTTTTAAAATATTTTATTTTTAAGTAATCTCTACACCCACTAACGTGGGGCTTACACTTAGAACCCCAAGATCAGGGGCGCCTGCGTGGCTCAGTGGGTTAAAGCTGCTGCCTTCGGCTCGGGTCGTGATCCCAGGGTCCTGGGATTGAGCCCTGCATCCGGCTCTCTGCTCTGTGGACAGCCTGCTTCCTCCTCTCTCTCTCTCTGCCTCTCTGCCTACTTGTGATCTCTGTCTATCAAATAGATAAATAAATTTTAAAAAAAAAGGACCCCAAGATCAAGAGTTGCACACTCCACTGACTGAACCAGCTGGGTCCCAGCAATCTTGTTTTATGTACACAATCTGCTATCTTAGCCTCCTGAGAACATAATTAGGGATTTTGGAGGAAGGTTTCTTTCTCTTCTTCCTTCCTTCCTCTCTTCCTCCCTCCCTTCTTTCCTTCCTCCCTCCCTCCCACCCCACTTCTCTCCCTTCCTCCCTCCCTCCCTCCCTTCATTCCTTCCTTCCTTTCTTTCTCTATTTGTCATTACCCTTTTATTCCTTGCATTTTTCCTTTTTCCTCTGGATTTTTGTTTTCTTTTTGTTTCTTTCATATCTTTTACGGTGATGACTGCCCTTCCGTATTCAAACAAGGAATCACAAAGTTGACTGGATATAGGGATGACTGATATATATGTGGGTTGGGAGCCCTGCTTTCGGTTGAGAAACTCCAAATGTCAGCATGTGGAGGGTTTATTCTTTAGGATTCTACGGTTTTTTCAGAGGAACTGGCCAGTCGTCTGCCAGGAGGGCATGTACCTGTTTTTAGCTCCATATCTCTCCTTTGTTCTTTGGAATGCTTACTGTTCCAGAGTCCAGAGTTTCTCCTATCCATTTTCTCAGATTATAGCATCAGTTATCTGCCTGCTACTGGTGGAGTTGGGTATTTACCTAATGGTGATTGGTTGAGGAGGGGGTTTGAGTCTAGGCTTTCGGTCCTCTGACTTAGCTCCTGGTCAGCTACTGCCCTCTGCTGTATCATCTAGCTCCCCCACCATCTTTCCATTCTCCAAGAATGTATTTAAAAGTTTCACCTGAGTCCTAGGATCCAGTCCCGAATCGGGCTCTCTGCTTGGCGGGGAGCCTGCTTCCTCCTTTCTCTCTGCCTGCCTCTCTGCCTACTTGTGATCTCTCTCTGTCAAATAAATAAATCTTAAAAAAAAATTTCACCTGAAACTGGGGTGCAGGGGTGCAAGAATACCCGGTTCTGGGGGTTCCAAACCAGGTCACCTGCAGCTGACAAAATCCAAAGGCACAGAGATGAGTGCTTGTGAAACCGGAAAGGAATTTATTTCAGTGAGGCCAACGCTAGACAGACACCGGCTAATGTCTCAAAGACCGTCTCCAAGTGCTGAAGCTACTTCTAGGCTTATATAAGGCAAATGTGGGACAAGGGTGGATCGGGTACACGCAGGTGAGCAGTACAGGCCAGGTCAATCATTACCTTGGGGTCAATCACAGACGGTTGGTGTGTTCTGGGCTCAGGGGGTTTTGCTTAAGGGGGTAGTCTTGGTTCCCATCATAGGATGTATTGTTCACAGGGTCTTTTGTCTGAGTTAAGAGATAAGCTGGGAAGAAGAACTTAATCAGAAAGTTTGAGGTCAAAATGGAAGTAGCTGAAGTCCTCTTTAACCTTCTCTTTGTCCTTATAGATTTATATCTTCCCCCTTCTATCCTTCACTATTATTTTACAGGATCTTAGGTAGGTCAATCTGCCATCTTTATCAGCAGCCTCCCTCTTTGATTTAAAAATATTTTTTCTGGGGTGCGTGGGTGGCTCAGTTGGTTAAATGTCTGACCCTTGGTTTTGGCTCAGGTCATGATCGATCACATGGGTCCTGGGATTGAGCTCCATGTCTCAGGGTCCATGCTCAGGGGGTAGTCTGCTTGAAGATTCTTTCCTTCTGCCCTTCCCCCCACTGCTCTCTCTCAAATAAATAAATAAAATCATTTAAAAAATTAAAAAAATGTTCTAGATGGTCTACTTTAAAAAGAACACTTTTGAAGATTTTATTTATTTATTTAGAGACCAGGTGGGGAGGGGCAAGGAGAGAGGGAGAGAGAGCATCTCAAGCAGGCTCCATGCTAAGCATGGATGACCACATAGGGCTCAATCCCACAACCTGGAGATCATGACCCCAGCCAAAACCAAGTCGGATGCTCAACCGACCAAGCCACCCAGGTGCCCCTAAATAATACTTTTGGGTAACCTATTTTTCTAATAGTTTTAGATCTTTCAAGAACATGCTTAAGCAGCTATATTGGTCTGTCTACAGACAAAACCAGTAGGATCTATCGATCTATCTATCTATCTGATTGGCTCATGTAAATATGGAGTCTGAGAAGTCCCAAGATGTGCAGTCAGCAAACTGGAGACCCAGGAGAGCCAATGGTAAATGATTCTGAAGGCCTGAGAACCAGGAGAGCGAATGGTGTAAGCTCCATTAGTGTGGGTGGGAAAGCAGGGGAAGACTGATGTGCCAGCTTGAAGACAAGCAGAGAGAGCAAATTTTCCCTTACTCAGCCTTTTGTTCCATGTAGACTTTCAAAGGTCTGGAGGAGGGGCACCTGGGTGGCTCAGTGGGTTAAGCGTCTACCTTCAGCTGAGGTCATGATCCCAGGGTCCTGGGATGGAGCCCCACATGGGGCTCTCTACTCGGCAGGGAGCCTGCTTCCCCCTCTCTCACTGCCTACATCTCTGCCTACTTGTGATCTCTGTCTGTCAAATAAATAAATAAAATCTTAAAAAAAAAAAAAAGGTGTGGAGGAGACCCACCTCCTTTGGGGAAGGCAATCTGCTTTACTCAGTCTACATATTCAATCTTTAATCTCATCCAGAAACACCTTTATGGACCCAGAATAATGTTTAGCCAAATATCTGGGCACCTCTGGGCCCAGTCAAGTTGACATATAAAATTAACCATTGTAAGTCTATCTCTGATCAACTTGGCATCCATATTCGTCTCCTTAAACCATACTTATTCTCCAAATAAAGACAACGGCAAGGTCGTATTTCCACCTAACACAATAGGACAATCCTGTGTACTACTGAGAACACACCAACCTCTTCAGAAGAGGAAGTGAAGTTATTGAGTAATGTTTACTCTTCTCCTTGATATCTCATAACTTAAATACTATGATGTAAAATTAAAAATACTTAAAAACTATGATATAAGAGAAGGGAGAAACCAAAGATACTTGATATGTATATATTTCTAACAAAATAAGGAGGAATATTCATGACAATTACAGTCTTCATTTCTGTAACTGGTCACATGGTTATAGCTGTTATTTTAACTATCTTCTGTTATCTATTCTGTATTCTCTTTGTCTTCAGCAAGCACCTCAGTTGGCAGTAGTTCTTTATCCGATGGAATTGATGTAGGAAAGATGATAGGGTTCAAAGCTGACGGCTGAGAAAGAATTCTTAAGATGTCTTTGGTGCAAAAAGGTGGTTTTATTAAAGCACGAGTTTTGTTAAAGGCAAAACCCAGGGTATAGTGGCCTATCCAGCCTGGGGGAAGCCATGGACACAAGTGAGAGCCACATAGTCATTGGGTCCCATTAGGAGACAGTCATCCAATTCTGGGCCTCCTTTAACTGCAGTCAAGATAACAAGGGCTATTCTGTTTTGGAGGGCCATCTTTTGAATTATTGTAATGAAAAACAAGTCCACGGTCACTTTGTAGGGACCAAGGGAATCCAAATCTAGGGACAATTTCTCTTAGCAAAGTTTTTGTCACCTCTGTAGCCTTTTTACCCAAATAAGTTGACTGGTGTAAACTCTGTATTACCATGCACTGCTTATTTTTAGGTATAAAGATCTTTTCTGGGATGCCTGGGTGGCTCAGTTGGTTAAGCGGCTGCCTTCGGCTCAGGTCATGATCCCAGCGTCCTGGAATCGAGTCCCACATCAGGCTCCTTGCTCAGCAGGGAGCCTGCTTCTCCCTCTGCCTCTGCCTACCACTCTGTCTGCCTGAGCGCGCTCTCTCTCTAATAAATAAATAAATAAATAAATAAAATCTTTAAAAAAAAGATCTTTTCTTCATTATTAACAGGTCAGTCCTGTGCATTTATTTTTTATTTTTTTTTTTAAAGATTTTGTTTATTTATTTGACAGACAGAGATCACAAGTAGGCAGAGAGAGAGAGGGGGAAGCAGGCTCCCTGCCAAGCAGAGAGCCTGATGCGGGGCTCAATCCCAGGACCCTGGGATCATGACTGGAGCCCAAGGCAGAGGCTTTAACCCACTGAGCCACCCAGGCACCCCAGTCCTATGCATTTTTGAATATCCTCGTTCCTGGGCTAGGTGAATTTCTTGGTCTGAATAGACTGGACTTAGGGAATTTACTGGAATTAAGACTGGTAAAAGACTCAATATTTGTTGATTTTGTGCTGCTTTCTTGGTTGCACAGTCTACTGAATTGTTTCCTTTAGAGTCTAAGGTCATATCCTTTGGATGTCCTTTGAAGTGAATTATGGCTACCTCCTTAGGTAAGTATACAGCCTCTAGAAGAGTCATAATTTCAGGTCCATATTTGATTGGGGAGTTATGGCTTGATAATAATCTCCTTTTCTTCCAAATTTCTTCATGGGCATATAGGACCAGGAAGCCATGTTGGAGTCAGTATAAATATTGATTTTTAAGGCTTTGGCAATTGCAAAGTACGAGTAAGCGCTATTGCATACCCAGTGTTTATTATTCCCTTTTCCACGGAACTATTGCCATCAGTAAACCATCTGCATTTTCAATGGGAGTATCTTTTAAAGCTGGTTGAGTAGAATAAACAAGATCAATAACCTCTGAATAGTTATGCTCTATAGACATACGATAGTCAGGTCCAGGCACAAGGTAGCTAGGTTTAAAGTTTGACAGGTTTTGGGGTGCCTGGGTGGCTTAGTCATTGAGCATCTGCCTTGGGTTCAGGTCATGACCCCAGGGTCCTGGAATCGAGCTCCGCCTCAGGCTCCCTGCTGGGCAGGAAGCCTGCTTCTCCCTCTCCTATTCCCCCTGCTTGTATTCTCTCTCTTGCTGTCTCTCTCTCTGTCAAATAAAGAGATACAATTAAAAAAAAAGTTTGACAGGTTTTAAATATTATTTCAAGCATATCTTTTAAAAAATTTTTATTTATTTATTTATTTATTTATTTGACAGAGATCACAAAAAGCAGAGAGGCAGGCAGAGAGAGAGGGGGAAGCTGGCTCCCCACTGAGCAGGGAGCCCAATGCTGGGCTTGATCCCACGACCCTGAGATCATGACCTGAGCCCAAGGCAGAGGCTTTAACCCACTGAGCCACCCAGACACCCCTATTTCAAGCATATCTATAAGTATTGCCTGGTATTTAATAAGTCAGCCTGCCATCATCCATTGGTGGCCTTTGGTCTCTAAGACACTCTGGACCTGATGGGAAGTCATTATAGTCAGGGACTGTCCCATAGTGAGTTTTGAGGCTCTTTCTACTAGGAGGGCTCTTCTGTGCTTGGCTAAAGCTTTTACTTGCAATTTTGTATCAATGGAGGTGACTTCCAGGATAAACATGACTAGGGATAAAATCACTGAGAAGCCCTCTTTGTTTGAGGTCCAGCCTTAACAATGCCCTAATTAGGAGGAATCACTGGCAAATGGAAGAACACTCATCTCAAGAGATAAGGGCATTCTCAAGGGCATAATCCAATCCAATCATAAAGAAAGTGGGGTCATCCATTACCTCTACAAGTCCATAGTTAATCTGGCTTTTAAGGAGCAATTTTGTCATCCCCCGGCCACACAGAATTGGTCAAGGTGATAGCTGAGTTTTACAGTTGAAATGTTGGGAAGGTTTATAGAACACTTTTGTAGTACTCCTTGATTTATTTTGTAACGAGAGTACTTGTCATCATAAGACTACTGCTATGTGGTATAATATGGCTTTACAACTCAAACAGAATTACCTGATGCTATCAAAAATTATACTGATATAATATTGATGACCAAGTGTTTTGGGAGAGAGAATTACAACCACCAAGATGTAATATCTATGGAAATTAACTGGCTGGAGAAATCGTTACAGGTAACAGAAAATTTAATTACCATTTTAAGCCAATCAACTCAAACATATCATAACCATAGATAAAGAAGATACTCAAATAATTCAAGATTATTGGGGCACCTGGGTGGCTCAGTGGGTTAAAGCCTCTGCCTTGGGCTCAGGTCATGATCCTAGGGTCCTGGGATCAAGCCCCACATCAGTCTCTCTGCTCAGCGGGGAGCCTGCTTCCTCCTCTCTCTCTGTCTGCCTTTCTGCCTACCTGTGATATCTGTCAGATAAATAAACAAAATCTTTAAAAAAAATTATCGAAATTCCTGGAAGGGATTTTTTTGATTCATCTTTTGTCTTTCTAATCCTGTACCTATTCCCTATTGGTTGCTTCAAATATTATTAATTAGATTTTTATTATTATTTCTTTTTTTTTTAAAAACTTTTTTTTTTTTTTAAGAATTTATTTATTTATTTGTTAGAGAGAGAGAGAGAGGGAGCACAGGCAGACAGAGTGGCAGGCAGAGGCAGAGGGAGAAGCAGGCTCCCTGCCGAGCAAGGAGCCCGATGCGGGACTCGATCCCAGGATGCTGGGATCATGACCTGAGCCGAAGGCAGCTGCTTAACCAACTGAGCCACCCAGGCGTCCCTTATTATTATTTCTATAGCTATGTTATGAATGTTACAAAAAGGCAAAGGGAAAAACTCACCACAAAGCACATGTACAATGTTTGCATGACAGTTTGATCTCATTGAAAAAAAAATCAACTGTAATAATTATTACAGTTAAAATTAAAAGCCATATTGTTGACCCTGTCCCTACCCCCACATAGACTCCTAGGCCACCTCAATAAGGCCTAGCATTGAGGGACATGATGGACCCATGGCAGATAAGGAATCACCCTGACATTAAGGGACAAAACAATGATCATTAATCCTTTCTGCCAGAAGATTATTGATCAAAGTGAGGGGAGGGGTGCTATGGGGAAGCAAAGAGAAAAAAATTATCTAAAGGCCCTGACGTAAGGGAGGCCATTTTAGATTTCTTTCTAAGTTAACACAACTACATAAACTTTGTTTAAACCAAAAGCCTGATTTAAGGCCTGCCAAGCGTCTGCTTTACAAATGAGCAGCCTGAAGGAAAGCCTCCTGTCCTTACCATGTCGATCAATGCTCCTACTCCCTATATTCTATGCCTACATAGTAATCTATAATTTTTTGAGAGACAGTACCTCTGATATATTGCTTTATGTCTCTTTATGTAAAAAGAATATATAACCCTGTGAAAACTGTTCACTCCCTGGAGCATTTCTCCCCTGTGAAGACTGTGTTTTCCGGGCAGCTGTCCTAATTTGGGCTCCAATAAAACTCTCTACTTTCTTCTCATATTAGAGTTCTTTCGGATCAATTTATGTTGACAGAACGAATATAGCACATTGTGCTTTATAAAGCCATAAGTATGTGTACCTTTAATGTGGCAGTTTGGGTGGGCATTGAGGACCGCCCGCTCCCCCCACCCCGCCCCAGATTGGCTTTACTTTGTTTCTGTCTTTGTGCATTTGGACTGCTATACCAAAACACCACAGACTGGGTGGCTTACAAACAACAGAAATTTACTTCTCACAGTTCTGGATGCTGGAAGTCCAAGATGAGGGTGCCAGCATGATTGGGTTGGGGGACCTCTTTGGTGTCACAGAATTTTTGCTGTTCTCACATAGGGCTGGGGAGCCATCTGGGATCTCCCCCCAACCCCTCGGACTCTTTTAAAAGAACACTAAGCCCATTCTTCTTCTTTTTTTTTTTTTTTAAGATTTATTTATTTGTCAGAGAGAGAGAGGGAGAGAGAGCACACAAGCAGGAGGAGTGGCAGGCAGAGGAAGAAGCAGGCTGAACAAAGATCTGATGTGGGACTCAATCCCGGGACCCTGGGATCATGACCTGAGTTGAAGGCAGACCCTTAACAAACTGACCCACCCAGGCGTCCCACTAATCCCAATCCTCATGCCCTAATCACCTTCCAAAGACCCCATTCTAACACCAGCACACTGGGCATTAGGATTCCAAATTGTGAATTTGGCAGGGCATAATCGGACTGTAGCAGTTACTGCTTCTTGTCCACATTTACTTTCTCTTATACTTCTCTCCCAGTTACACTGTATTTCTTCTGATATAGCTACATTATTTTCCCCCTTAGGATTTTTTAAATAATATATTTTTTTATTTATTTGAGAGAGAGAGAGAGAGAGAGAGAGCAAGCAAGTGAGCATAAGCAGGGGGAGAGTGACAGGGAGAAGCAGGCTCCCCGCTGAGCAGGGAGACTGATGCAGTTCTCAATCCCAAGACCCCGGGATCATGACCTGAGCCAAACTTGGATGCCTAACCTAACCGACTGAGCCACCCAGGTAGCCCAGATTTTTCTTAAAAAAAAAAAAAAGTTTTAATTTATTTATTTGAGAGAGAGAGAGAGAGATAGAGAGAGAGAGAGAGTCTAAGCAGGGAGGAGGGGCAGAGGGAGAGGAAGAAGCAGATTCCTTGCTGAGCTAGGAGCTTGATCCCAGGACCCCGGGATCACAGCCTGAGCACAGGGCAGCCACTTAACTGACTGAGCCACCCAGGTGCCCCTTCTTAGGGTTTTTCTATGTCAGGATTTTCACTGTTTGGTTTTACTGAACAATAAGTGAATTGGTATTTTGCCAAGCATTGTTTATATTAGAGTTTTTGACAATAATGCTGATACCCTGTATGTTGTAGTGATGGAATTCTCTTCCTGATTCCTGATGTTTCCTTAGAGGAATCCTCCTCTAAGAAAGCTGAAATCCTACATGTGCTACAGAGCCCTGGGGAGATTGTAGCTTTCAGAGTTGAGTGCTTGGCTAAGGGAGGCAGTGCTAATTTGGCCAATGGCATCCCACATTTAGGACCAAGGAAGAAATTGTTAAGACTGATCTCAAGTTCAAATGGCTTGTTTCACAGGCTGGAGAGTGGCAGAGTCTCAAAAATTTGCTGGGTGGGTTTCAAGGTCATATACATATTGCAGGTAGGCTTGGTGGCATTGCCTGTGCCCTAATTTGTGAAGTCACTGTAATCTGTTTGTGAAATTAAAAAGGGGAAGAAAAACTGGCATCAGGGCCTCTGGCAGAGGTACTGGTCCTTAAACTAAGGGCACAGGCTTCTGAAACTTCAGTAGGAACCACAGCTTCGAGAATCTACTGGAGGTCCTTTCTCCAGCTGAAACAAACATGGGGACCAGGTCTTTAGAGATTCCATAAAAGTGGCAAAAGCCACTGAAGGGAAACCATCTGTCCTCTACGTTGTGGAGTCTGGATTGTAGGAGGAGCTCACCTATCAATGCCATACTGGACACAGAAGTTTGGAACCAAGGGGGGAACTGGAAATGAAATGTTCCATTCAGGAAGACCCGCATATGGTGAGTATAGAATGTCCAAATTAGCCTTTTTCTAAATGATTTCTTTCACTTGTGCTTAAGCTCACAAGCTATGGATTCTGAATGGTTAGCATAAACCTAAGGGCATTAAGGTAAGGTCAAAAGGGAAGATTTTCTCCTTCCCTCAGATACACATGAATGGATTTCTTCTTCAGTCTTTGGCAACATTAAGTATGGGTTTGGAAACATAATTGTAATTTTTCCTGGGATGTTTGCTTTGGGGTCTGGGGTTGGCTGTTTTTAGACATTTTGTGGTTGTGGGGCTGGTGGTGTGATATTCTTGCGCCTCATGAACTCTTTGGACTTTTCAAAACTGGACTCGGGAAAGGTTGGCCTGGGAGCTAGCCCAGTCTCCGAAATCTTGCAGGACCTAAATCATGCAGATTTCACACCCTCGTCGTTGAAATCCCCAGAGGGTAACGTTGTGACCGCCAAGCAGCTTCTTCTAGAAGATCTTGAAGTTCCAGGCTCCGTCGTTGCGGCACACGGGAGATCAGGTGATGAGCTTGGGGTCGGTCCTGAGCGCAGTGGTGTGGTTACTGGGGGCGGGCAGAGTCCCCGCAGAAGGCGAAGACGCGATGAGCCTGGGCGCCGTTCCCCTCGCACATCTCAAAAAGCGTCAAGGTGGGCTCGAACCCGCTGCCGGATGGGACGTACTCAAAGAGATTCAGGATCTACTCGTTCCTGGGGTCTCCTGATGCATGCACTGGTTGCACGGGAAGCTGGGAAGCTGAGCACCAGCAGGCCCCTGAGCCCGAGGCCCCGCTGCACCTCGTCCATCTGGGTGGAGTCCCGGACTGTTGTGCCTCTGAGCGAGGCCACGTTCTCAGCACCTTGTCCGGCAGGGAGGCCAGGCTCCCGGGCTCCCCGCTGGCCAGCCGGTGAGCAGAGGCCTGTACCAAGGGAGGGGCCACAACCCAGAGCTGAGTGGTGCACAGGGAGGGGGGCTGTAGGACCGGAGTGCTTATTGTTGGAGCCACCATTTGTCTTCTATACTAGGTTACTGTATACTCTATCTTGGCTTTTATTGCTATTAAAGATAATATTTTGAGCTTCATTTGCTGCTTTTGTTTGACTTCTCACCTGGAACAGAATGAGGGCTGGTAACTGACACTATGAATACGATATTTATGATTCTGAGTAACACTAGTGATTATTTTCTAAAATAGCCCTAGGACTGGGTGTTACACGTAAACAGTTGAATCTTGGAACACTACATCAAAAACTAATGACGTGGGGCGCCTGGGTGGCTCAGTGGGTTAAGCCTCTGCCTTCGGCTCAGGTCACGATCTCAGGGTCCTGGGATCGAGCCCC
Source organism: Taxidea taxus jeffersonii (assembly GCA_003697995.1). Taxonomy (NCBI): domain Eukaryota; kingdom Metazoa; phylum Chordata; class Mammalia; order Carnivora; family Mustelidae; genus Taxidea; species Taxidea taxus. The sequence continues at coordinate 22,560 of RCUC01098662.1, read as the reverse complement.
GCATCAGGCTCTCTGCTCACCGGGGAGTCCCCCCCCCCCCCCCCCCCCCCCCCCGCCTGCCTCTCTGCCTACTTGTGATCTCTCTGTCAAATAAATAAATAAAATCTTAAAAAAAAAACTTAAAAAAACCCGACATAATAAAAAATATTAATAAAAAAATAAAATTTCCTTAGGGCACCTGGATGGCTCAGTGGGTTAAGCGTTCTACTCTTGATCTCAGCTCAGGTCTTGATCTCAGGGTTGTGAGTTCAAGCCCTATACTGGGGTCCACGCTGGATGTGGAGCCTACTTAAAGAAAGAAAGAAAGAAAGAAAGAAAGAAAGAAAGAAGGAAAGAAAAAAAATCTGGGGTGGTTGAGTGGTTCAGTTTGTTAAGCGTCCAACTCTTGATTTTGGCTCAGGTCATTAATCACCTCAGGGTTGTGGGATGGAGCCTGAGTGCGGAGTCTGCTTGTCCCCCTCTCTCTTCTCCTTCCCCTGCTCTCTCTCTTTCTCTAAAATAAATAAATAAATAAATAAAATCTAAAAGAAGTCCTTTTCGTGTTCATACACATGTGCATTAGTTACATTTAATACTAACATGTAAATTTCTAACTTTTGTTTGTATATTTGCATTATCACACCAGCTGGGGTTCAGATGACCCTGAGGGTGACAATGAGCAACACCATTTTTATGACTCCCAATGATACTGAGCAGATTAGGTAATGGTTTCAAGGCTGTCTTGGCTTGTGCTCTTGCTGAACGGGAGAAGGTGGCTGGGCCCAGAGATGCCATCTCATGCGTGATTTGTTGTCTTCTTGAGATTTATTTATTTATTTAAAAGATTATTTGTTTATTTATTTGACAGAGAGAGAGGCAGAGAGAGAGGGAACACAAGCAGGGGGAGTGGGAGAGGGAGACGCAGGCTTCCCATGGAGCGGGGAGCCTGGTGTGGGACTCGATCCCAGATACTGGGATCATGACCTGAGCCAAAGGCAGACACTTAACCGACTGAGCCACCCAGGTGCCCCTCTTCTTGAGATTTAGAGAGAAAAATAAAATATTGTCGTTGGACGGCAAAATTGAAGAGGTGAAGTCAAAACACATGTGAAAGTAGGAGGGAGTCACTGACTTTTACGGTGAGTGTTGAATTCAGAAGGCAAAGGAGAGGCAAGCTTGGACAATTTGGTAAGATGTTCTCCACCCCCCGCCCCCTGCTGTGGACTAAAGCATGCTGGGAAGCTCTTGAGATGACTGCTGTTGCTGCTGCTCTGGTGGTGCTTGGAGATGACGTTGTTGTTGTTTATTGATGAAGAGCTTACTTAGCACTAGATACATGCTGATATATGTCTATATGCTAGATATCAGGTTTCTCATCTAATCATGGCTATTGTAGGTCCTGGTGTTACAGAATTGCAGGGTTCTTGTCTCATGGGGTCAGAGAACGAATCTCACGGACACGAAAGGGGAAAGTGAAGTGACGGTTTGTTAAGTGAAGGCGAGAGCAGAAAGGAAAGAGAAAAGCTCCCTAGAGTGAGAGGGGTCCCGAATGGATGGCCACTGTGGGCTGTCGCTGGAGTCTTTTATGGAGAGCTGACTGGGAAGATAGTGGCCTTGAAATTCTTGTGCCGTCTTGGTTTGAGCAAGGATTGCTGACAACATCCTTAATGGTTCACTTCTCTGAGGTCTGGTCATTTTCTGCGATTGTAACGAAGCTGGCAACCCTCCACCCTCCCCGCCCCCCAAAAAACACCCTCCCTAACGTCCAGGACAAGGTGGTCTGGTTGGTTTCCTTACCTCCGGTTTTGTACACCTCAGCATTTCACCACATTTGGGATTTCTGTGAGCCTAGTCAGGAGTCAGGGGCCTCCTGTGTCTCCCTGCCTAGACCTTAACCCTTTCCTTACTCACTGACAATGATAGCTGTGTCTGAGGAAAGTGATATGTACATATATATTTTAAAGATATGAGAATGAGAAAGAGCACAAGTAGGGGGAGCAGCAGGTCAGAGGACAAGCAGGCTCCCCGCTGAGGAGGGACCCCGATGCAGGACTCGATCCCAGGACCCTTGGATCATGACCTGAACGGAGGGCAGACACTTAACCAACTGAGCCACCCAGGTGTCCCTGAGGAAGATAGTATTATCCCCAGCTACACATGATAAAGCTAGAGCTTGGAAGGATTAAGTCACTTTCCAAGGTCACACTCCCAAAAGCAGAGTAAATGGTCAGAACTCATTGACTCGGGGCGCCTGGGTGGCTCAGTGGGTTAAGCCTCTGCCTTCGGTTCAGGTCATGATCCCAGGGTCCTAGGATCGAGCCCCACATCGGGCTCTCTGCTCAGCAGGGAGCCTGCTTCCCTGCCTCTCTGCCTAATTGTGATCTCTCTCTCCCTGTCAAATAAATAAATAACATCTTTAAAAAAAAAAAGAACTCATTGACTCCTTCGGTCAGTCATTTCTCAGGTACTCATTGAGTGTGTTATATCAGCCATTGTTCTTAGTTGCAGGCAATGGAGACCAGCTCTGATAGATTTGAGCAGAAGAGGAATTTATTAAAGGAATCCTGGATTGATTGTTCATAGAAATGCCGGGACACTGGAGTACCAAGTGTGGAAGTTTCACAGCAGGAACAATGGTCAGAATATGGCTGCCTTGGGGTGCCTGGGTGGCTCAGTTGGTTAAACTTCCGGCTTTTGATCAGGTCATGATCCCAGGGTCCTGGGACGTGGTGAAGACAGATGAATCAGACCCTTTGGAGACTTTACAGACTCAGACTCATAATTCTCTTCCTTCTAATGTGCACATTTATTTGGCACCGTAGTTTGCAAAGCTCTTTCACTCTTGTTATTTTCCTGACAGCCATGTAAGGCACGCAAAACGGATGTTATCTCTATTTTATACTTGAAGAAGCAAAAAAGTTAGGTAAGGAGCCAGTCCTCTGATTCCAGGCCCAGTGCTGAGTGAGTCAACCAGCAAATAATTCCAAGGCATCTGGTATCCCCACTCTTTTTTTTTTTTTTTAAAGATTCTATTTATTTATTTGAGAGAGAGGCAGGGGATCAGGGGGAAGACTCAGAGGGAGCCCAACTCAGGGGCTGGATCTAGGACACCAGGATAATGACCTGAGCAGAAGGCTGACCCCGAACCCACTGAACCACCCAGGTGCCCTTCCCTCCCGACATTTTAATGCTCCCCAAATCAGGAGGCATCTTATAATCAATGGTATATCATAGTTTAATTGGCAGCTCTTTATTCCTAGTGTATGTAAACTAAGAGATACTCTTCCATTGATAAGGTGTAGAGTCCTTGGAATGCGGTCATTAGATAGGAGTAGGAAGTAAAGTAATAAGGGCCCTAAGGTGATCCAAGAGATCAGGTAAGACTTTGTGGGGGAATTGTGGAGCCCCCCATCCCTTGGTCCCCTCTACAAGTCTGAATTCCAAAAGGCCCCCCAACAAGTGTGGCACCAAAACTCATTTGTCAGCAAAACCTGATCCAAACTAATGTGAAGTAATTTATAAGGGATACATAAATACAATATATAATTATAACCAAATTATAATTTTAATTATTCTACTTTGAAGATCAATATGTGTAGCTACAGAAATATTTTTAATTTTAATTTTATTTATTTATTTGACAGATGGCGAGAGAGGGAACACAAGCAGGGGAGTGGGAGAGGGAGAAACGGGCTCCCCGCTGAGCAGGGAGCCTGATGTGGGGCTTGATCCCAGGACCCCGGGACCATGACCCAAGCCAAAGTCAGATGCTTAGTGACTGAGCCACCTAGGCACCCTAACTGCAGAAATATTAATGTTTGATAATGGAGCATTATCCCAGCCCCTTGAGGGGAAGGGGGGAGGAGGTGTTACCTAATATTGGGGCCACGTACTGCACTGTCTTTTTAAAATCTGTAAAATTCTGAATTTTGAAACCCATTTGGACCCAAGGGTTATGGGTAGGGGATTCTGGATTGTATCTGAACCGGGGCTTGACTGGTAGATAGAATTCAGATGTTTGGAGATGTGGGTCTAGGTCTAAGTCATTATCCAACCGTTAAGTGTGCTTTAGGAGCAGAGATGATCCGCATTTTTTTATAAGTACTCTCCCTTAAGTGATGATTCACACTGTTGGAGGGTTGGACTTTCTGGGTTTGCCTTTCCCCCCCAACAACTAATCCCCTCCTTTTCCCACAAATCACCTGACTTCCCTGAAAACTCTAACACACCCTTTGGCTAGAAAAGAACATTGAGCAATTGGTGGAATTCCCCACTCCTCTCCGTCCCTGGAGCCCTGGACGAGGGACCTCCGGTATGACAGAAGTATGCAGTTCTTGTTTCAAAAGCAGAGGGAGCTCCAAGATCAAGGCTGAGTTACCCTTTCCCTTATCATGGCTTCCCAGCCCCCTCTTTGTTTAGATCAGGGAATTTCAGACATGCACACTGGGATAGAGAATCATAGGAACAGAACCAGGACTGAGAGGCTGGCGGTGGTTCCTGCAGAGGGAGCATCCAGGCCCGGTGCTGCTCTCCCTGGGAGCTGGCAGGATTGCCCAGCATGCCCACTGGCACGAGAGAAGGGACCTACCCACTTGTTTCCGCCTGTTTCTGAAGGTAAAAACCTTGAAAATTGAAGAGCAGGGCTTTGATGGAGGGAAAAAGAAAGGCAGAGAACTTCACACGGGAAGGTTTTGGGCAAAGATGGAGGGCTGGAAGAAACAAAATAAAAGGCAGCAGAATATAGGCAACCTCTTTCTCTTAGGTTGCCCCTCCCTTCCGTCGCTGTTACCCCTCTACTTACCATCGTTTTCAGGCTTAGAAACATTTTTGGCAAGACTCTTTGAGGAACTGTAGAAAGATATCTCATCTTTTTTAGTAAAGGAAAACACCCCAAACCCTGGAAAATTAATGTAGGAAATTGAGGGGATACCTTTCCTTTCCTTTTGTGTTTCTTGTCATTCAGCTACCCTTTGTCTCATTCCCCACCCAATCCTGTCTCAGACCACTTCTCCCAAGGTCACTGCCTTCCCCTAGTAAAAGAAGCTCATCCCTCCATCTGTGGTCATTGGGAGCGCCCACAGAAATGCCCCATCATAAATGTAGTAAAGAGAGCTGGTGTAAAGTGATAAAGGGGATCTTTGCCAAAAGAGGAGGGAGAAATGTGCTAAATTGATAGTCATGATGGGGAAAGACTCCTGAAAACCTGAGTGGAAACGGCAATATTGTTTTGTGAGGGCGGGGGAGAGACTGGTAGAGAGGGGACCGGGATCACCGGTGGGGGTGAGGGAGGACAAGGAAGAAAACTGGGAGAATGCGCTCATTTTTTTTTTTTTGGAGAAAAACTGGGTGAAGATCCAGAGAAGCAATGGGAGAAGGAGAAGATTGAGTTTTAGTCTAGAAAATAAATTAAAGTAGAACCAGGGAGGGTGTGAGAGGACAGGCATCATGTGGTGATTGGTGTATGGCTTCGTTTAACTTGTGTGTTACTGTTATGAAGGTGACACTGAACCCCAGGTGACCCCCACCACCAAAGCAAGTGCCTGTGTTTGTTTGACAAATACAACTAGCCCTACCACCCCTGTGCTCCAAAGTCCGTTGGCACAGAGAGCCAGGACCTAGAGGCGTGCTATTTACCAGGGATGAACACATTTCCAGAGATGTGGTAAGTGATCACGAGTCTACAGAGATGTCCATGGTCTCTACTCCCTTTATCTTCTCAAGAAAACAGCTCATATCTGAAGCCCAGGTTTTGGTTTGACCTAGGCCTTTTTGCTTTATCCCAGCCTAAGATTCTCCCATGTGCTGCTGCCATCGTCCCTTCTACCTAGTTCCCTCCCTTGCCCCTCCCTTCTACCCATGACAAATGCTAGGGTACCGCACTAGTCTTCTGGTACGTGGGTCACCCCTTCTCCATATGTGTATGTGTGTTTTTTTTTTTTCCAGGTCCTTTGTCCTATTTTCCCTTTTGGCATCAGTTTATGCTGAGCCTACTATGTATGGGGAGATCCTATCCCCTAACTATCCTCAGGCGTACCCCAATGAGATAGAGAAATCTTGGGATATAGAAGTTCCCGAAGGGTATGGGATCCATCTCTACTTCACCCATCTGGACATAGAGCTGTCAGAGAACTGCACATATGACTCAGTGCAGGTATATTATGATAAGCACATAAAGGACAGGGCTGGGGTGGTGGCGGTGAAATGTTTCATTCTCTCTGTCCCCTTCTCTGACATCCATGCCAAAATATTACCCTTTCTTAGCTTCCTTTTGACTCTTCTCTTAGATAATGTCAGGAGACTTTGAAGAAGGGAAACTCTGTGGGCAGAGGACCAGCAAGAATCCCAGCTCCCCAATTGTGGAAGAGTTCCAAGTCCCCTACAACAAACTCCAGGTGGTCTTTAAGTCCGACTTCTCCAATGAAGAGCGTTTCACTGGGTTTGCTGCCTACTATGTTGCTGTAGGTAAGGCTCAGCCTTCTCTATGTGCCTTAGTGATCCAGCAAAAGATCAGAAGCAGAACGAACACTGAGTGATTCTGTGAATAAGGATTCTGTTCATGATTATAACTCTTACGAAGTGTTGACTGGACTTGGGTCTGTCTATGAATTGCCTTTGTGAAATTCCAACACAAGATTATATCTCAGTGATGATGATGACAATGGTAAAAATAGGTAATAAATAGTAATTTATGGAGAACCACTATACATTGGGCACTGTATTAGGAATTTTACCCGTATTCGCTTAATCTTCACCTCAGCTCTTCAAAGTAAGTGTAATGATCTCCACTTAAAGATAAGGAAAGTGAGGACCAGGGAGGTTAAGTAACTTGCCAAGAATCACACAAGGAACACACTATATTCAAGTCCAAACAATGGCAAACAGACCTTCAAATTTGGTGTGCTTCTACCCCTAACTCCAGGTTAAAGTGAAGTTAGATCATCTCATAAGGCCTAACTATTGTTTAGGTTTGACAGAAATGCCCAAATCCTCTAGAGTGGTGGGCATACTGAGTGCTCTTCCCCTCAGAAGTCATCTCATCACGTTCAGCCTTTGGAGTGTTGCCTCTGGAGCTGAAATGCTCCATTTGTGAGAAAGGCCAAGGGCCTCTCCATTGAGAGTTCCCTTATAGTCATGCAATGGCGGGGCACAGCCCCACAATCGTATTTCAGAAGCGTAATGTAGAATATAATACCATCCTGAGATGTGATTCATCCATTCATGTTAGCAACAGGCCTTTCCTACTTCTTCTTACCCTTGTAGTTTTGGGTTGAAACACATTCTTCCTTCTAGGTATTTGTTCCTGACCTTAATCTTTCTCTACTTTTTCTAGATATAAATGAGTGCACAGACTTCGCAGATGCCCCTTGTAGCCACTTCTGCAACAACTTCATTGGTGGTTACTTTTGCTCCTGCCCCCCAGAATACTTCCTGCACGATGATATGAAGAATTGCGGAGGTGACCTTGGCATCAAGTGGAGTGCATGTCCCTGGGATCTAGAGTGGCTTGAGGCTTCAGTTACAGCTTTGTTGACCCTTCCAATTTTGACTAGCCTCAGCCTTGCTTTGACACCTTTTAGTTACCCATAAGCTGGGGAGGAGCCACAAGAGTGGAGGAAGACAAGCCCACAGTGCCAAGTTAAATGATTGGAGAGGAGAGATAGATGCCTGTGGAGAGTCTGCCTGGGACTATTCATAAGCCTGAGGGGCTCTATCACGAGCAATGTGATGGAAGCCCCATAGGCATTGGGTATCTCTATTGATTCATATTGGGTATGTAATTGTGGCGTGTGGGCTCCAGTCTGGTCAGTTCATGAGAAGGGCTATAGAATGGGGCAGGATCTCCTTTGCTTGACTCTGTATTTGATTTGTCTTTTTTTCTTTTTCTCTCTTAGTCAATTGCAGTGGGGATGTATTCACTACACTCATTGGGGAGATTGCAAGTCCCAATTATCCCAATCCATACCCAGAGAACTCAAGGTGTGAATATCAGATCCTGTTGGAGGAGGGATACCGAGTGGTGGTGACTATGCGGAGGGAAGATTTTGATGTGGAACCAGCTGATTCGGAGGGCCACTGCCCTGACAGTTTACTTGTGCGTGATGAGCGATTAGTTTTCCTCCCATCTCATGCAGAGATTTCTCCTCAAAGACAAATTCTCTTTCTTTCTGTCCCCTCTTTTCTTCCCTTCCTTCTTATTTGTTGCTTCTTTTGTTACCGCCTTTACTTTTATCCCCTCCATCAAACCTCTTTCTTTTAGTCCTTTCTCTCTTCTGATTTCATCATTTCATTTCTTTTTAGTTTGTTGCAAGAGACAAGCAGTTTGGTCCCTACTGTGGTAATGGATTCCCTGAGCCATTAAATATTGAAACCAAGAGTAACACTCTTAATGTCATCTTCCAAACTGACCAAACAGGTCAAAAAAAGGGCTGGAAACTTCGTTACCGTGGAGATCGTGAGTAACCTAGAATTTGCTCTTTGGTGCTATCAAAGTCCTTTGATGATGTAAAAATCCAAACAGGTAGATTGTTATATGGCAGGTGTCCTGAGAGACTTAACTTCTTCAGCAAGATCTAAACCTGTCCATGGTTGTAAAAATGCCCGAAACTCTAGGAATCCTTCAATGGCCTTGCAGGTGCTGACAAGTTGGGGTGCCTAGTTAGTGTGTACTAACATGGCCGGGAGGATGAAAATGGCTCAGTGACTCTCCCTGGAGGATGTCATGCCATATTATTTTAGACATCTCCTTTGGAATGTTAGGTACCAGGATTAAGGACTACTGAATGATTTCAGAAAGTATGAGAATGATATAAATAAATAGAAATTCTCCAACTCTTTGGTAATTTTTTCCCCCCTGTCCTTTCCAAGCAATCCCTTGTCCCAAAGAAGTTACTGCCAATTCTGTCTGGGAGCCTGAGAAACCCAAATATGTGTTCAAAGATGTGGTAAAGATAACCTGTCTGGAAGGGTTTGAAGTTGTACAGGTAAAGTACCATCAGGGTCTTCTCCCTAATCCCTACATCAGGATGAGCATACTGGAATCGTCTAATGGTTTACTGAATGTCCTTGTTTGAGCAAGGTTTAACAACTTTTCTGTAAACAGAACTCCTCAGGATCTTTAGTCCTTTCTTGTGAGTCCAGGCCAGATTGACACTCTCCTCTGCCTTAGTCTTCCTAGGGAAGGGGTTCTGATATGTAGGGCAGAGTTGTCTTTTAGCCTCAACTCCTGGGTGCTTTGGGTCATTCTGCTAAGATGTCCTCAAGTTTCTTGTGGTCAGGACTCCTCATTGATCTAAGGCCAGAGATCAATTTCATTTTTGATTTTGATTTCCCATGTCTCTCCTTATAAATTAATGGTGATGTGTATTATTCTCCAGGGAAGTGTTGGCTCGACATCTTTCTATTCTACTTGTCAAAGTAACGGAAAGTGGAGTAATTCCAAACTGAAATGTCAACGTATGTATTTCTTTTTAAAAATGGGACTCTTTTCCCGCCCTCTTTGGTGGGAATTAAAAGATCAGTTCATTAAGATTCAAATTCACGTTTTCCTCTTAGGCTTGTGAGAGAGTGGGTTGGATTTTAAAAAAAATTTATTTATTTATTTATTTGACAGAGAGAGAGAGAGACATCACAAGCAGGGGAAACAGGAGAAGGAGAAGCAGACTCCCCATTGAGCAGGGAGCCCAGTGTAGGGCTAGATCCCAGGACCCTGGGATCATGAACTGAGCCGAAGGCAGATGTTTAAATGATTGAGCCACCCAGGCATCCCATGGACTTATTTTTTTTTAAGGGAAGCCATCCATGAAGTGCCAGCCCAGATCTGGTCCCAGACTGGCTAGACTAGCAGGTTTCTTTCAAAGAAAGGCTGGGGGATTGGTAGAGTTAGTAGCATCTTAGAAGTCCATTCCTGGCTTCTTCAGAGGCCTCCACCAACCACTGAGAAGCAGGTTCCTCCTTGTCACTTTCAAGGGGCTATCTCAACTGGCAGGACTCAGTGGTCTGGGGAGATTCCTCTCAGGTGGGCTCGAAGATATGGGGTGTGGGAAGGAGCGAGGGATGCAGCTGGGAGGATGGAGCTGGCTCAGTGACTCTTCCAAGAAGGAAGTGGCTATTCTGACCATCACTTGCCTACCTTCTTCTTCTAGCTGTGGACTGTGGCTCTCCTGAACCCATTCGGAATGGTAAAGTCGAAGATCCAGAACATACTTTATTTGGCTCTGTCATTCATTACACTTGTGAGGAGCCATATTACTACCTAGAAGATGAAGAAAGCGGTAGGTTTCTTTGCTTAGAGAAAAGAGGAGAAAGAATAAGAGTGCTGGAGAGAAAACAGAACAATCTTTTGGTTGAAAGAGAGTTTGCAGGGAAAGGAGGGCGATGGGATGGACTTTGTTTATCCTCTTGGCTTAGTCTAAAGATATAGTTTGCCTATGGGGATGGATATAGGATCCTCCATAGGGAATCCACAGAGGTCACTGAGCTCAGCTTCCCAACTGTGGTGGGAATTCCCCCTCCAATAGCCATTTTCATGTGGTTACCCAGCTTTTCACCAATTATTTAATGTAGAACTTACAGGAACAATGCTTCCAGTGTTAAGTTACCATACTGTGGGACTGGCCTTCTTGAGAGAGAGGCCTTGGTAGGATTAGATGAAGGCCCGGATGAGACCCAATATGTACCACCTCATTGCTTGTAATTTATTATTATTTTTTAAAGATGTACTTATTTATTTTAGACAGAGAGAAAGCATGAGTGGAAGGGGCAGAGGGAGAGAGAATGTCAAGCTGAGCATAGAGCCTGTCGTAGGGCTTGATCTCACGACCCTGAGATCATGACCTGAGCTGAAAACCAAGAGTCAGACGCTTAACCAATTGCACCACCCAGGTCCTCCCTTTTAAATTTAATTTATTTTCCCACTTGAAGCATTTTTCTAATTTTTCCTGTAACCTTCTTCTGATTTGGTGACTCTTTCTTACCCCTCCCTTGGCAGGATGAAGGCCAGAGGGATGGTGCAGAGGGTGTTCTCAAGATTCTCTTCTAGCTGATTGATTGGGTCCCCTCCTCAAATCCCAGAGGGGCTGGGGCTCTGCATGAAAGGGGAAATGGAAAAGAGGAGATGTGCTGGTGACTGTGTGTCCTGTGTCTCTTGCTTTTCCAGGAGAGTATCACTGTGCTGGCAACGGGAGCTGGGTCAACAAATTGCTGGGCACGGAGCTGCCGAAATGTGTTCCAGGTAATCAGGGCTCTGTCTCAGGGAGGGAGTGTGGGGCCACTCTCTGAAAGTGGCTGCAGTCTTCTTGGGAAAGGACTTAACAATTTGGACCCAACAGAGTCTAGCTCAGTGAGGTGGAGACAGCACTGGGTGATGGGCCTGCCAGGAGTTGGGGAATTCCTCCATCGCAGTGAGTCAGGCCAACTGATGGGAAATAGGAAATCAGCCAGTGACAGTTGGTATGAGATTCAGTGCTGGTTAGGTTTGGTAAATGTAGCTGTGAGGGAATGGAGAATCGCTAAGAACAGGACCTAAAAATTGAGAGTGAGGAATCCACATGCAGAAACGAGACCAGCTGACTTGTCCAGTTATTATTATTTTTTAAAATATTTTATTTATTCATTTGACAGAGAGGGAGAGAGATCACAAGTAGGTGGAGAATCAGGCAGAGAGAGAGAGAGAGAGAGAGAGGGAAGCAGGATCCCCGCTGAGCAGAGAGCCTGATTCGGGACTCGATCCCAGGACCCTGAGATCATGACCTGAGCTGAAGGCAGAGGCTTAACTCACTCCCTGAGCCACCCAAGAGCCTGACTTTCCCAGTTGTGCATGTTTACCTGGCATCCAGATATGGAGCAATGAAAGAAATGAGGAGTGGCAGACAGATCAGAATTGGATAGAAGTCTTTCAGGCAAAGCCAAAATAATAATAATGATCCTGGTAGTAAGCACAGTGTTCTTGAGAGCCAGGGGCTGAGCTAGTTAGTTGCATTTATTATCTCATTCCAGTCCTTGCAACAACCCTTTGAGAAATGAGTAGCCCCATTTCACAGAGTGAACTGAGTACAAGTTCACAGGGTTAGCAGGAGGCAGGAAAGGGCTTTGAACCCAGGTCTGTCTGGGTCCAAAGCCTTTTATGCTGACTTCAGAGTCTATCCAGGCTGACTCCGGGGAGATTTTAGGAAAGCTGACTTCCTCTGGAATAAAATTCAATTTTAGTGGTATTTGGTGATGGCGAAGTGATCAAACCTGGAATCAGTGGGGGCATGAGATGAAAGAGGAGAGAAGAGAACCCTCTCTTTGTCCTCCTTCCTTTGGATCGCTGGGAGGCACTCAGCTGCAGTTAGGACTTCAGCAAAGAAGGCAATAAACACTCCATCCGGGCATCAGAAGAAGGTGGCATGCTTGCCTTCTCCACCATCTGTGCGAGCAAAGAGTTTCCTAGCACTGTTTCCAGCTGGGCCCCTGTCCCCATGCGCCGAAGCTAGGATGAAGTGTGCCTCTAGAGGGGCCGTTCATAGCGGTGAGGCCCTAGCTCGTTTGGACTCAGGAAGTCATAAGCTGCTTCAGTTAAACACGTCTCTCCCACAGGCCTGCCCGTGGCTTTGGAAAAGTGAGTTGTTTGGTGATTACATTCAGGATGAATCCGGTACTGAGATAGTTGACCGAATACAAGGTTGGCTGTATGGTGCTAGAGAATTCGGAAGCCTGGCAGGTTTTTGAGTGATTGGAGGATTTGCAGGAGGCCAGCAATTTATTTCTTGCTCTCTCTCCGCTTTGTTCTTCTTCCTTCCTAGTCTGTGGTGTTCCCAGTAAGCCCTTTAAAGGAACGCAGAGGATATTTGGAGGAATCGTCGCAGAGATTCAAAACTTCCCCTGGCAAGTCTTCTTTGAGAACCCATGGGCAGGGGGGGCTCTTATCGATGAGTACTGGGTGCTGACAGCTGCCCACGTCGTGGAGGGGAACCGTGACCCGGTCATGTACGTTGGGTCCACCTCAGTGGTCTCCTCAGAACTGAGAAAAGCCCAGATGCTCACAGCTGAGCGTGTGATCATTCATCCGGGTTGGGTATTCCTGGATGCCCCGGAAACGCGGAAGAACTTCGACAATGACATTGCTCTTGTGCAGCTTAAAGAGCCAGTGAAAATGGGACCCACTGTCTCCCCCATCTGCCTGCCAGGCACCTCCTCAGAGTACAACCCCTCAGTGGGAGACCTGGGACTGATCTCAGGGTGGGGCCGAACAAAGGTAAGAGATCATGTGCTCCTGCTCCGAGGGGCGATGTTACCCATCGCTCCCTTAGAAAAGTGCCGGGAGGTGAAAGGTAAAAATGTCAAAGTGGATATAAATTCCTATGTGTTCACGAATAACATGATCTGTGCTGGAGGAGAGAAGGGTGTTGATAGCTGTGAAGGGGACAGTGGCGGAGCCTTTGCTGTACGGGTTCCCAGTAAAGAGACCCTCAAATTCTACATAGCTGGTCTGGTGTCCTGGGGCCCCCAGTGTGGAACGTATGGAATCTATACCCGAGTGCAGAACTACATTGACTGGATAATGAAGACAATACAGGAAAATGGTACCCCCAGAATGGACTGATGCATAGATGCACCACATGGCCCTCTAAGGGCTATGACCAATCTGTTGGTGTCTGTTCTTTTCAATATTCCTGTTATTTCATGATGACTGAATGAAGACTTGGGAGTATGATTTAAATAGACCTTGATTATTGGGGTACCTAGCTGGAAGTAGTGTTTGATCATTACACCATGTCGGGCATTTGCTGTGGTTTAATCTGTGGAGTCCTCTCGCCTGAGTACCAACTATGGATAACAACATGAGTAGGGTGCTCCTATCTTACACAGTTCCGTAAGGACTCCTCTTTCCTGTTGGTTGTCTGGTGTTACAGTTCTGACTCTGAAATTTATTGTTGGGCATACCCTTGATTTTTTGTTTCCCCTTTATCTGTTTGAAGTTCCATTTACTTTATCATACTCAGTGTCTACTATCTCCTTGTAATAAATCATGGTTATAACCCAGTTCTGGCTGACTTGTCTTATTCCTCCTCAAGACCTGAGCCCCAGAGAAGGGTGATGAAAGGCTGTTGTGTTGTGGAGATTCAGGCATCCAGCAGCTTGTGCTGCACTGTCATGAAAACAGGGAGTTCAGATTTCCTCCCCTCTTCCCCCTGAGATTTATCGTGGATCAGCATGGACACCACCAACACAGGTGCCATAGTTTGCTTTTGAAGCTTCTGAAAAAAACCTGAGCCTCATTCAGAAGAACACATACAGAAATAGCTCTTTAAGATCTTTAAGTATAACTATGCAGCCATCAAAAAAACCCAAAATCTTGCCATTTGCAGCAATGTGGATGGAACTGGAGGGTATTATGCTGAGTGAAATAAGTCAATCAGAGAAAGACAATTATATGATCTCTCTGATATGAGGAATTTGAGAAACAAGACAGAGGATCATAGGGATAGGGAAGGAAAAATGAAACAAAACAAAACCAGAGAGGGAGACAAACCATAAGAGACTCTTAATCTCAGGAAACAAACTGAGGGTTGCTGGAAGGGAGGAGGGTGGGGGGGATGGGCTGGTGGGTAATGGACAGTGGGGAGGGTATGTGCTATGCGGAGTGCTGTGAATTGTGTAAGGCTGATGATTCACAGACCTGTACCCCTGAAAAAAATAATACATGTATGTTAATTAAAAAAGATCTTTAAGTATAAAATTTTGAGGTATAAGTTGTTTTGAAGTCTCTTGAAAGTTAATTTTCTTTTAATACATTTGTATAATATAATATTTTTTATATAACACAGTATCACAATTTAGTAAAATGAAAAAAAAAAAAAGAAATTGAACACGCTCTCATCTGCTTTCCTCATGCTTTTGATCAATTTGTCAGTCAGACAACAATGTCTTCTTTGAGTTAAACTCTGTGCCAAGATGTTACAGCTGAAAATTCTGGTGAGGATGCACCCAAAGGCTCTCCCTTCTATTTTTTTTCCCAAGGGAATGGAAATTAAAAAAAAAAAACCACCTTATTCTTCACCACAAATTGATTAGTAATGAAAAATGATGACATAATAATTGAGACTAATTAATTCTTGAACTGTGGACAGGAAGCCTCTCTAGGGTGACAGTTGCCCCAACAGGGTGTCTTATGGAAGCCATGGACTGAGAGTGAGAGAAGGACTCTCTTTCTGGTTTGTTGAATAGGACGTGAGGCTTTCAGGAGAGCAGTTTTCACCAGAAGCCAAGAGGTGTGTATTTGGGGCCCATCAGGAAAGGACTTTGATTTTTAGTAAACCAAAAGGGCTACATTCAACGATTGACCTTAGACTGGTGGTTAACACATGATGAAGTCAACAGAGCTGTCATTGAAAGGTCTGAAGAGGGGCACCTGGGTGGCTCAGTGGGTTAAGCCTCTGCCTTCAGCTCAGGTCATGATCCCAGGGTCCTGGGATTAAGCCCCGCATTGGGCTTTCTGCTCAGCAGGGAGCCTGCTTCCCCTTCTCTTTTTGCCTGCCTCTCTGCCTACTTACCTGCCTCTCTGCCTACTTGTGATCTCTCTCTCTGTCAAATAAATAAATAAAATCTTAAAAAAAAAAGGTCTGAAGAATCAACGGAGAATTATAATAAGGAATCTTGGAAGGACAGTGTCAAGTCAACCAAACAGCCTAAAGCCATTATTCCTTGACTGTGTACCTCATAACCACCTTTGTCTACCTGCCTGTCATTACATATGCAATGGAATTGACAGGATAACCTGGACTACAATGTTTTGGGTGGGAGAAGGGTGATTCCTCTGGAGAAAAGAAGAATTGGAAAAATATTAAGAAACTTCCTCATAATGTAGAAACTGTCCTTCTTTTTAAATAATTGAGATAATACGAAAAAATAACCTGGAATCAGACAAGCAACAGATAAAGGAACTCCATCTATGCCAGGATCTTCAGTCTCTTTGGGTTATTCCTTTGCAGATGACCTGGGCATTAGTGGCAGAATCCCCTCGTTGTTACTGCCTTATGCAGCAGGATGGTTATGGTTAACTTCACTGTAGGATCATTTCCCTGAGTGAATGGCGGAGAGGGGTTCTAAATGAATCATCATCAGAGACTTCAGAGCTGGGAAGAACTCATCACCAAGGCCTAGAAGGGCTAGAGAATCATTCATTGTGACTTGAGGGATATCAATAATATGGCCTCACACCTCACTTGGGAAAACAATGTGTGTCTCTCTACTTCACCTGAAACTCAGGAAAAGACAACTTTTAAAAAGCGGGTGAGTTGTCACCTTTCTTTGATCAGAAGAAAATGGACATGGTGGATCAATTTCTCATGCCAGGGAGAAAAGATGGTACCCAGGGACTGAAGGACTTAATGGAAGGAATTGAATGGATCAGCACAAAAGGCGCTGGCAGGATTTTGGGACCCTCCAAAGTCGCTTTTAGTGTGACAACATATTCTGTAGAAATGTGATGTTACACTTTCTGCATACCTGTTTTCTTTTTAAACTAAAAATATGAGAAAACTTTTTTTTCCTTCAGCTTTATTGAGGTATAATTGAGAGAATTATAAAATATTTAAAGTATTCATCGTGATGATATCCTATACATATATAGTGAAAGGATCCCCCATCACATTAATTCATCACCTCACATATTTACCCTTAAAAGTATTTTTTTGGGTGAGAACACTGTAAATTCTAGTCCCTTAGCAAATTTCAATTATACAATGTAGCGTTATCAACTGTAGTCACCTTGTTATGCATGAGTCCTCAGATTTTATTCATCCTATACCTGAAAGTTTTTACCTTTTCACCAACCCTACACCTCACCTCCTGGCAACCACTGTTCTACTCTCTGATTCTATGAGTTTGACTTGAAATAAAAGTTTTTTGAAATTCCACATATAAGCAATACCGTGCAGTATTTGTCTTTGTCCGGCTTATTTCATTTAGCATAATACGCTCCAGATTTGTCTATGTTGTCACAAATGACAGGATTTCTTTTTTAAAAAGCTGAATAAGCACGCTGGGTGGCTCAGTCAGTTAAGCATCTGCTTTCAGCACAGGTCATGATCTCAGGGTCTTGGGATTAAGCCCCTCTTTGGGCTCTCCTTTCAGTGGTGAGTCTGCTTCTCCCCCTCCCTCTGTGCTCTCTCTGGCTTTCACTCTCTCTTAAATAAATACTACCTTTTTTAAAAAAAGGAAAAGCTGAGTAATATTCCATTGTATGTAATAGCCACCGTATTTTCTTGATCCATTCACCTCTGGACAGACATTTAGGTTCTTTCCATACCTTGGCTATTGTGAATAATGATGCAAAGAACACTGGAGTACAGATACCTCTTTGAGATAATGGTTTAGTTTCTTTTGAATATATACCCCGAGGGGGTACTGCTGGATCATATGTATTTTTATTTTATTTATTTATTTAAAAGAGTTTATTTATTTATTTGACAGAGATCACAAGTAAGCAGAGAGGCAGGCAGAGAGGGGGGGAGGCAGGCTCCTTGCTGAGCAGGGAGCCCAATGCGGGGCTGGATCCCAGGACTCTGGGATCATGACCTGAGCCGAAGGCAGAGGCTTTAACCCACTGAGCCACCCAGGTGCCCTGTATTTTTATTTTTAATTACTTGAAAAAACCTCCATACTGTTGTTCATAGTGGTTGTACCAGTTTACATTCCCAACAAGAGTGCACAAGTGTTCCCTTTTCTCCACATCCTTGCCAGTATTTGTTATCTTTTGTCTTTTTTTTTCATAGCCATCCTAACAGATGTGAGGTGATATTTAATTGTGGTTTTGATTTGCATGTCCCTGATTAGTGATGCTGCACACCTTTTAACGTACCTGAGGGTCATTTGTATGTCTTCTCTGGAAAAATGTCTATTCAGGTCCTTTGCCCGTTTCAAAATTAGGTTATTTCCCTTTTTGCTTTTGAGTTGTATGAGATCCCTGTATATTTTGGATACTAACCCCTTATTGGATATGTGGTTTGCAAAAATTTTCTTTCTCTCTGTAGTTTACTTTTTCATTTTGTTGATGCTTGCTTTTGCTGAGCAGAAGATTTTTAGTTTGAGGTAGTCCCCCTTGCTTATATTTGCTTTTGTTGTCTTGGCTTTTGGTGTCAAATGAAAAAAGTCATTGCCAAGATCAATGTCAAGGAGCTTACCCCCTATATTTTCTTCTAGGTGGTTTATGGTTTTAGGTCTCATATTCATTTTTAGGATTAAAGACCTTTTTTTTTTTCAGTTGATTTTTGTGTATGGTGTAAGATAATGGTCTAGTTTTATTGTTTTGCATGTGGCAATCCAGTTTTCCCAACATCATCTATGGAAGAGACCATCCTCTTCCCATTGTATGTTTTTGGCTCCTTTTAAAAAGCTTAATTGGCCATACGTGTGGGTTTACTTCTGGGTTCTCTATTTTGTGTCATTGTGTCTGTGTTTATGCCAATACCATACTAGTTTAATTACTATAGCTTTGTAATATAGTTTGAAACCAGGAAGTGTGGTTTTGCAACTTTGTTCTCCTTTCTCAAGATTGCTTTGGATAGTCAAGATCTTTTGTGGTTTCATATAAATTTTAGGGATTTTTTTTTCTATTCTGTAAAAAAATGTCATTGGAATTTTGGTAGAAAGTACATCAAATCTATAGATGGCTTTGGGTAGTAAGAACATTTTAACAAGACTAATTCTTCTAGTCCATGAGCCTGGAATAGCTTTCTATTTATTTGTATCTTCTTTATTTTCTTTCATCAATGTTTTATAGTTTTTGGTGTATGATAGATTTATTCCTGTTTTTTATTCTTTTTGATGCTATTGTAAATAAGATTGTTTTCCTAATTTCTTTTTTTAAATTTAATTTTATTTTTTAAAAGATTTTATTCATTTATTTGACAGAGAGAGAGAGAGAGAGAGCGCGCGAGAGTGGGAATACAAGGGAGAGGGAGAAGCAGGCTTCCAGTTCAGCAGGGAGCTCGATCCCAGAACCCTGGGATCATTCCTGAGCCTAAGGCAGATGCTTAACAACTGAGCCACCCAGGTACCCCTGTTTTCTTACTTTCTGATAGTTTGTTGTTAGTGTATAGAAACACAACTGATTTTTGTATATTGATTTTACATTCTGCAACCTTACTGAATTTATTGATTAGTTCTAACAATTTTATTTTGGTGGGATTTTGGGGGTTTTAAAGTATAATTTCATGTCATCTGCAAATAGAGACAGTTTTACTTCTTCCTTTCCAATATGAATTCCTTTTATTTCTTTATCTTGCCTACTTACCTTGCCTAGGATTTTTAGTACTACGTTGAATAAAAGTGATGAGTGTGGGCATCTTTGTCTTGTTCCTGATTTTAGAGGAAAAGCATTCAGATTTTCACTGTTCAGTATGATGTTAGCTATGGGCTTGTCATATATGGCATATTGTTATTTGAGGTACATTCCCTCTATACCCAGTTTGAGAATTTTTATCATGAAATGATGTTGAATTTTATCAATGCTTTTTCTGCATCTATTGACATGATTATATGATTTTTATTCTTCATTTTGTTAATATGGTATATTCCACTGGTTTGTGGATGTTGACCTATCCTTGCATCCCTGGAATAAATCCCACTTGATCATGGTGTATAATCCTTTTAATGTACTGCTGAATTTGGTTTGTCGATATTCTGTTGAAGATTTTTAGATCTCTCTTCGCCAGGGATATTGGTCTGAACTTATACTGTCTTATCTGGCTTTGGTACCAGGGTAAAGCTGGCTTCTTCATAAAATGAGTTTGGAACTGTTCCGTCTTCTATTTTTGGAAGAGTTTGAGAAGGACTGGTGTTAATTTTCTTTAAATGTTTGGTAGAATTCATCAATGAAGACTTCTGGTCCTGGAGCTTTTTTTGTTGGAAGGTTTTTTGTTGTTGTTGTTGTTGTTGTTGTTTTTTTTATCACCAATTCAATCTCTTCACTAGTAATTGGAATATTCATACTTTCTATTTCTTCATGAGTCAGCCTCGGTAGATTGCATGTTTATAGGAATGTATCCATTTCTTCTTAGGCTGTCCAGTTTGTTGCCAGACATTGTTCAGAGTAGTCTGTTACCATCTTTTGTTCTTGTTATCATCTGTAATGTCTCCTCTTTTGTTTATAATTTTATTTATTTGAGTCCTCTCTCTTTTTTTCTTGGTAAAGCTAGCTAAAGGCTTGTCTGTTTTATTTATCTTTTCTAAAAACCAGCTCCTAGTTTCATTTTCTTTTGCCCTTTTTAGTCTCCATTTTATTTATCTCTGCTCCGACCTTTGTTATTTTCTCCCTTCAACTAGCTTCAGGCTTAGTTTATTCTTTTTCCAGTGCCTCGAGGCATACAGTTAGGGTGTTTATTTGAGCTCTTTCTTGCTTCTTAATGTAGGCATTTATCGCTATGAACTTCCCTCTTAGAAGTGCTTTTGTTGCATCCTATAAGTTTTGCCATGGTGTATTTCCATTGTCATTTGTCTTGGGGTATTTTTTTATTTCTCTTTTGACTTATTCTTTGGCCCATTGGTTATTCAGAAGCATGTTGTTTAATCTCCATATATTTGTGAGTTTTCCAGTTTTCTTCATGTCATTGATTTGTAGTTTCCTGCCATTGTGGTCAGGAAAGATGATTGATATGATTTTAATTTTCTTTTTTTTAAATATTTTATTTATTTACTTGAGAGAGAGACACACACACACACACAGCGAGAGAGGGAACACAAGCAGGGGGAGTAGGAGAGGGAGAAGCAGGCTTCCGGGGGAGCGGGGAGCCCAATGTGGGGCTGGATCGGAGGTTCCTGGCAGGCAGGCATTTAATGACTGAGCCATCCAGGCGCCCCTGATTTTAATCTTCTTAAATGTATTAAGACCTCTTCTGTGACTTAACTCGTGATCAATGCCAGAGAATGTTCATGTATGCTTGAGAAGAAAGTGTACCGTGTTGCTGTTGTATGGGTTGTTCTGTCAATGTCTTTTGGATCCATCTGACCTAATGTTTCCTATTGATTTTCTTTAGGGGTGATCTGTTGTTGAAAATGGGTAGAGAAACTTATTTATCTTGGTCAAACTCATGAACTCTGCTATTATATTTTAATGATGGTTTAAAAAATCATTTTCTTTTAAAATATAGATTGATAGGAAGTTGCAAAGATAACATAGAGAGGTCCTGTGTAGCCTCCATCAGTTTCCTCTAGTGGCTACATTCTATGTAACTATAGCACAATATCAAACCTGGGAAACTTACTGTCATGAAGTGTGTGTGTAGTCTTGTGTGAGATTGCAAAATTATAAAATTATCACTTGAGGAGATTCATAATCACCAGTGTAATCAAGATACAGAACTGTTTCATTACCACAAAGAATTCCTTTAGGCTGCCCCTTTAGAGTCACAGTCTTTTATTTTTAATTTTGTTTCTGAATTAAAAAGACAATTTTGAAAGATTCAGACTTTCTCAGTTGTGCTAAGGAGCCAAAGGAATAGGATTTCAGGTGTGCCCACCCTTCCGCCAAAGAAAGTGCGCAATGAGATAATGATGGAAGGCAATGAAATTGTGACAACAGGAACCACAGTGGGGGAATTCCAAAGGGCAGAGCAGAAACTTAGAGTAAGAGTTCCCTAATGGGTCTTGTTTCCTGGAGTGCAGGGCCTGTTTTACTACAAGGGAATATAAAGGACATAGGACACCAACAATGCCAGTAAGGCACTAGTTCTAATTTTAGTCACTTTATTCTGTCTGACCTCTAAAGAGGCTGTTTGCAATCTCTGTCTCCCTTTATGTTTAGCGTGTAAGCAAATTATTATTATTTTTTGTCCTCACTGTTTGGGACTTACTGCAAAATATTTTTGGCATACTATGTTCAGGTTTTTCTGAGTATCCATCTATTCATGGATAAAATAAAAATGTCTCTTTATCTCTTTTGGATAAAAAATAAGAAGAATCTAAGCTTTCCAACAGGAAGAGAGAAAGAGTGGGAGAGAGAGAGAGAGAATGTCTAGAATAAAAATTTATAGAAGCCAGGAAAAAGAAAAAAAAGCAAATAGTCCTTGAGTACATGGTTGAAAAACCCAGGACAAAAGAAACAAAAAATCCTATAATCACTAGAGGCCAATGTCCCAAAGAACTCCCAAAGGAGAGACTCTAATCTTCTCATGGAACCAAGCACAGGTAAGAGTGTGGGGAAGAGCTGAACCTTAGAGACTGGCCAGAGGAACTCTGAGATTTCAGAAAACAATAATCATGTTGGTTGGGACTAGGTGAACTTTACTTCCACTTTGGGCGTGTGTGATGGGGAGTCATTCTACTTGTGAATGAAAAATATTCCCCGCTCCCCCAGCAATTTATGAAGTTGTGTTAGTTTGTTTTAGGTGACCCTAACCTCCTTTCCTGGTCCTCGGCAGCTGGATCCCCTTCGGGCATCCTGTACTGTCCTCACTACCATCTTTTATCCTTCAGTGCAAATAGATAGAAATCAACTCACCAGGTTGACCTCTATTGAAAGATTTGAAGGACTTCCGCTCCTTGCTAATGACATTTCAACTGCCAGCCAGAAATGGGAGGGATTTCTTGAGTGTGGGGGGG
>RCUC01098661.1:0-12246 GCA_003697995.1 Taxidea taxus jeffersonii | reverse complement strand
TGATTTTAGAGACCCTGCTACTTTGAAGAGTATCACAGAAGAGTCTGGCAACTAATATTCTAATCCCAGTCATTCCATGCACTAATCTGTGACCTGGCACCTGCAACTGTACCACTCAGATTCTTAGCACATTCTCCAGCACATGGGGAATGATGATGTATATCATCACTGAGCTATTGTGAAATTCACATTGGATGTCTGAAATGCTTAGTAAAGTGCTTGGCTCACAGTAGGTGCTGAAGAGTTTGCTGAATGACCGTCCGTGAGCAAATTAACTGCTGCCTATCTAATCTCATAGAAGCTGCTGACTTCCCCATGATATGAGACTTACATGGTATAGGAGGCATAGTGATCACTGTAGTCGATCAGAATGTCATGGTTGATAAATTCATTTCTGAGAGGAAATATTTATTCTACTTCACTGAATATTCACTGAGCAATAGTGAAACTCAAATTAAGTACCTGTGAAAAGGCTGTGTAAACTGTAAAGTGCCATAAAAATGCAAAGTATTGGTATTAAAAATACTGTGACTGGGGTCGGCTTCACAGGTGTGTGACCTGCACAGTAATCATAAGGGCCACACTTAAGACAGTCTCACATTTGATTTATCGATCTGTTGCTGCCATCCTGAAGTTCTTAATCATTTCTGAACAAGGAGGTTCCATATTTTCATTTTGCACTGGGCCCCACAAATTATGTAGCAGATGCCGGTCAGGACTCAAAATACTGCTACTTTTTGTCAAAGAAAGGGGAGCTGTAGTTGTTCTTTCTGGTCCCTTGCAGCCCTAACATTATATAGTTCTAAAAAACAGTCCAAATATTATACCCTTTTTATTTTTATTTTTTAAACACTTCTGTCGTTCTTTCTTTGTTAATCAAACATTTTTTTAAGTATCTGTTATTTCTCACAAGCTCTTAATCTTTCAGTTTACACTCCTGTGAAGCTCTGGGAAAAGATTTTATTTTCCCCACAAGACGCAGTCTACTTAGCTAAAGTCCTCAGAGACAATTCTAACTTTGTGTTTTTATGAGGCCTCTTTCAAAGCAGGCTGGGCTATATCCTTGATGGTCTGGACTCCAGACTGAAGACTGGTGTTGGTATTGAGCAATGTGTTTTATGCTTTTGCAAAAGAACATATTTTTTAAACATCTACACTGGAAAGAGAACTCTGGAGTTAACGATACTCTGCTTGTGAACCAGGGAAGCTGTTGTACAGCAGAAAAATGTTGAAGATTTGGAATTACTAGATTTGTGTTCAAGGTCTTGATTCATCGTGGATTGGATACGCGAGCCTAACTGACTTGCTTCAATTTCTGTGGATCTTAGTTTCCTCACCTGTAAAGTGGAGTGGTGGGGGGAGGGGCTGCTGCTCTCTATTTCATAGGGTTCTGAGAAGACTACTTTTAAGGTGTGGTGTATCCATAGAAGGGATTATCATGCTATATTGTTGCTTTCATTCTAAATAATTTGGTCCCATTAATGAATTAATCAACTGTGATAACTAGAAAGCTAGTATGACCCCATACTCTTTTTCTTTAACATCATGGTGATTAGCTCCACAAATTACACTGGATGAGGTAGAAAATAGATTATTTTGTTGGAGGATATTCATTTAATAAATCTTTTGAGTACCCGCTGTGAGTGGAGCACTTTGCTAAACACACACCAAGAACTGATATTACATCACACTTAATATATCCTAAAAAATAAAACTGCATAGCATTATACATTCCCTCATAAACATTCCATTGGCAAGCATTTAGCTGGCACCCACTGTATGCCATAATATGAAGATGTTTAAAGGAGAGGTAAGAGGTGCTATGGGGATTATAATAGAATAACCAAGTCCCAAGTCCTTTCTTTAAAAAAAAATAATAATCATGTGACAAGGTGGAGCAAGAAAGTTAATGTAAAAAGCTGGAAACAGAAGTCCTCAGACAATTAGTAGCAAAATACCACCATGGGCCATTTCAGTTAAGAAGGGCAACCCTTGGGCCAGGGGTGGGATGAGCAGGACAGAGAAGCAGAAAAGCAAATATACAACTAAAGTAAGAACGTATTGGAAGAGCGTGAAGTAGCTAGAATAAAAAGGGCCTGGGGGAGATTAAAGGATGAGATGGGGTTGGGAAAAGAGAGAGGAGAACCAGGCTGGAGGACTGGGCCCTAGGAAGGAGCAGTGGCCAGGGAGAGTCTCCCAGTGCCCGGGGCACTTGCCACTACCAGCTGTGTCAACTGTGTATCACACAACTCCAGGGGGAGATCATGACCTCTTGGTTCATGCAGTTACTGCAACAGTTTCTCAGCAGATGGTAATAAAGTTCTCCAGGAAGATGAGCTTTCTTCCTAGTCACCCGAAGTCATCATTCAGATCAGCAGGACTCCATTGGCCAGGGGCATTTTGAAAAGCACTGTTCACTTTTTGCGTGGCTGAGAGAAATGGGGCCCTTCCAGCTCCTGGCTCCTGGGCATCACCCTCAGATATTTACATGAATTGTCCTATGCGGGATCTCCTCCTATGGGTAGGATTCTTAAAAATCTCAAGGGAAAGTCTCAGAAAGGAAGCTTTGAAGAGAAGAGCTGTGCAGGGAGGCTTTGGTAAAATATTGGGAACTCAGTAAAAGCCTGGGAGTCACCAGGAACATTGGAAGTACCTGGAGAATCCCTGTGGGCGTGAGGGGTGGGGAGAGGCACAGTGGGGTTTCCACTGTTTGTGAGACGGATGTACAAGCAATTTTTATTTAAACCTCATAGGACAGAGTAACTCCAGCAGGCTGGAGGATAAGGGTCTCTAAAAAGCCAGCATCTGTGTTATAGGTGCTAACCACGTGAGATGTGTCTTTCAAATGAAATCCCCTCCTGCTACACAGAAACCCCAGCTATTCTGTTAGTCCTTCATCCTCAAACACACACACCCACACAAACGGGGCTACTGGCTTTTAAACTGTACCTGCTAGGTTTGTTCTGATGGGAAATCTTCAAACGTTGCCAAGAAACTCGGAGCCATCTCTCTCCTACTCAAGCTTGTTACGTGGCTTTAGATCCCTCAACCTCCCTGAACCCTGGGTAAAGATACCTGTCCTGCCTCCCTCACCATCTGTGATTAAAACAAAGCCAAGCAACATAACAAAATCATCCTTGGATGCAAACATCCTTGAAATATGCAAAAGAGCCATGGACACCGAGGAAGCTTTTCACGCAAAGGTCCATTTTCTTGTGCCTGTGTTCTGTGGGACCATGTTCAGAAGGGCCCCTGGGACAGGCCATTGTTTTCAGCAGAGGGAAGACACGGGCCAAAATAAGTGGTTCCAACTGCTCCGAAGTGGGGCTTGCTGGGGCCCAAGAGGTGTCCCAGCGTTCCACAGCAAAGATTCTCATTTTATTTGAAAGTACAGACTTCTCTGCCCCTCACCAACCCCTGAATTTGTAATCTAGATTTGAAACCACATGTAGTCACGCTGATCATTTTTTTCCTGAGATTGTCAAACTTTTGCAGCTAATTACCAGTTGGAGTCAGCGTAACAAAACCTGCGTTTCTGTGCTGGGTTTTATTAAAATGCTTCTGATATCGGCGAGATCGGTGAGGGGCTGTGGTAAGGCAGCGGCTGGTGCAGGCAGTGGGGTTTGTCCTTTCCCCGTGAGGAAAGCCCCAGCAGGCTATATAAATCAGTCCTATTAACTGGAATGGCAGAGACTTACGGTAAGTAAGCGCCATCCCTTCCGCTTTTAAGAAACAATGAACTATTTCCTGGCTTCTCAAATAGGAAGGCTTTCTCAGGCTATGAAGGAAAAAAAATGTAACATATAATAAGTATACAGGAACAAGCATGATTGATGGCAATTCCGAAGGATCATCTGAGCTGATCAGGAATCTGCATTTACTGGCATCCGCTGTAAATCTACCTTCCACAAATTCTATAGTGAATACTCAGAATTCCAGAGAACACAAAACAACTCATTTCAAGCTCTATGGATTTGGCTCAAGACTTAAATCTTCCATGAATGGTTGAGTAGGCTGAAAGACATGAATGCCCCTCCTTGTCTTTTTATCATGTATATTGAAAACGGGGCTCTGAGGGCATGGGGACAGGCCTGCCAAGGGCTCCACTTCCTCCCACAGATGACCTTCTGGGGACAGGGGGTGGAGAGAGAAGGAAGGCAAACCATTTGTGTCCTAGCATCTTCTTAGGACTCCTGTGCCTATCAACATAGAAAACTCTCAAAGAGGTCATCAGACCCGACCATGTTTCCAGACCACGCTCATCGGTACCCACCCCTAGCCACAGAGAACTAGGTTTCCTTCCTGTCTGAAACTGAGCCTTCCTAGGCTTTTCTGAAGCAGGGCTTCACCATCTCACCAGCTGTATCGCATCTTAATCACTCCAGATCCTCGTCCCTACGAACATGCTCAAGTCTCTTGTATCCTAAGGAGGGAGGATTTCTTCTTTTTCCTTTTTGTCACAGCTGGATTTCAAAAATATGCTGGCTGCACACTGTTTACCTGTCACCCACTGCAGTCAGGCCTCCGCCATTCTCCCCGGGATCTGGTAAGAGTTACCATGTACCATCTACCAGCCACATCCTAAAATCCTCTCTTCAGGAATCATTGTAATTTACCTTTCTGCTGCCTGGGATTATTTTCAAGCTGACATTTCTGACCTTTTTTCTTTCAAACAGTTGTATGATGAAGGCTTCTCCTTCTCCTTCTATTTTAGTTCAGTGTTTACTCAGTTCTCTTTAACGGTTCTTTGCAGAATCCCATCATTTTTCTATAATATGAGTATCTGTAAAAAGAGGGTGATGATGCTTGTGGGAATGTGAAATGGGACAGCCAATTTGGAAAACAGTCTGGCAGTTCCTAGAAAGGTAAACAACAGAATTACCATTTGAATCAGCACCTCTACTCCTATGTATATCTCCATATACCCAAGGGAAATAAAAACACACGTGTACCTAAAAACTGAAATACTGTTGTTCATAGCAACACGATTCCTCGTGGTGGAAAGGTAGAAACAACGAAAATGCTCATCAGCTGAAGAACGGATAAACAAAATGTAGTATATCTATACAATGGAGTATCATTCAGTCCTAAAGAGACAGGAGGTACCCAGTATTTCTCCCAATTCTGCCTCAGGTTCTGCCTTGTGGTTCTTCTGCCTCAGATGGTCATGGCTAGGGTACTGAGAGGACTGGAAGTTCTAAATGTCCCCATTCACATGGCTAGAAGTTGGTAGTGGTCCCTGGCTGGGTGCTCAGCTCAGACAGTAATTCAGGGGCTTCAGTTCTTACCTACATGGGCCTTTCCACACGGCCCCTTGACCTTCCTCTTACTATGGTACCTGGGTTCCAAGAAAGAGCATTCCTATTTGACCAACCCAATGTGCAAGCACTTCTCAAGCAATTACTGCTGCACAATGCTTGTCAATTTCTTAATAGCCAAAGCTATTCATATGGCAAAGCCCAGAGTAAATATTAGAAAGGCTGACTTGAATACTGGAGTCATGGTTTGTTGAGGACCACCAAAGTAGCATGCTTCATGATGAGAAAAAAGACAGGTATTGGGCAAGATTTTAGAGAACCAATGAAAATTTTTCTTCCTTTCTGATCAGCGAATTATTTTGGCACCTTCTCTATAGAACACTTACAAGCTATAGAAGGTAAATGTATTTATCAAATGTCAGCATAAATATCTGGCCCTTTATTATGTGCTAGAAATACTTTACAGAGAGAAGACTAAACCTGGCTTTAAGAAGATAATGGTCATGTCAAGGAAATAGGTATGCAAATATGCAACTACAAAACGGTGTGATAGTATAATAAAAGTGTGTATCTTCACAGCAAAATGGGAGCCCAGAGACAGGAGCTCCTCAGTATGCCTCAGGGAAAAGAGGAGCATGGAGCATTTTTTAGCCAAACATGGGCAGGGGAAGAACCATCTAGGCAAGGTGAAAGAGCACATATCGTCATTAGCAGTTTTTGCTAAAATCACAGTTCAGTGCTCAGGGCTGTAAAGTGTGTGTGTGTGTGTGTGTGTGTGTGTGTGTGTGTGTGTGTGTGAAAGAAAGAGAGAGAGAGAGAGAGAGAATTGGTGCTTAGAAGATACAGTTGGCCAGGTATGTGCAGACCAGATCAGGAAAGGAAAGATCTTGTGTTCCACGTTAAACTGTTCCAGGACCCCATGACCACCCCCTGGGGGAAGGAAAGCCATAAAAGACTTCATCAGAGAGGCAGGGAGATGGGATTTGTGCATTATGCAGATTGGCTAATTCTGCATCCTGCTGTGGTTTTTGTTTGCTCCCTGACATGCTTGTAGCATGACTCAGTGCTTCCACACATTCCCCCAACAATCTCCTCCATAAAACATGAGTGAGAAATATAGATTTTTCTCTTCATGTGTACAATGTGGAGATTTCTACATCTCCACAGAAACAGAAGTTTTCATGTGGAAAACTGTGGTGGGAGCCACATTTCAGGGTGCGCAAAATCTCCCTCCCTCAAATCCCCATCCTCCCTAGTCTCTCCTTTGGCCACAGCAGGGTTCCTATATCTCTCTGAACTGTTCCCCTGCAAAACCTTTCATTTTTGTGACCCTAGGTCTTTATTCAGGAATCACGCTCCCCTCCCCCTCTATCTCACCATCTCTTTCTATCTCATGGGGCATGTTTCCCTTTGTTTCCATTCCTGTGACAGCAAACAAAGACCTGCCAATATCAGTATCTTCAAACACTTTGAAAGGCATCAGGGAATATTAATTACATAGGTAAAAAATCAGTGTGTATGATGCATCCTGAAAAGCTCACTTTGGAAGCAACATGTGAAATGGATTGGTTGCAGACAGGGTAAGACTAAACACAGAGAGATCAATAAGGGATTATATATGCATAGGAGAAATATGTGAAGAGCCTGAGATAGGGGCTGTTGAAATGGAGGTAGAAGGGGCAGATGTGATAGCAATTAGGAGGTTCAATCAAGTGAGCTTTGCCATTAATTCAGCCCATAACATTCACTGAAAATAGCAGTGTTACTCCCTCCAGTAGAATAGGATTTGTTAGGAGTTGGGACTGTTTGCTGAGACAGACCTAGGGAGAGAAGTAACGGCGTGATAGCAAATTAACTGAGATATTATGGCAGTCCTCTCAACTTCCTGCATCAGCCAAATTGGAAGTATCAAGTATGACAATACATTATGAGACTGATTTTTGAAAATACCAGATCTCACACATCCAAATAGGTGTTGGCCTCTAAGTCACCATGGGCAAGCGTCACTTGTTCCAACAATGCTGCCATTGTTGAAATTCATTCTGAACTCTTCTTTGGCATCTGCATTTGGAGCCAGGATATGAGACACCCAATAGTCTGGACTCATTATTTGATGGTGACTTTTTATTTTTCCTCTGGAGAGCTTTTGCCACCTTGAACATCCAAGTTGCTTTCCAGACACTAAGCTGAAGGTTTAAGCTGAGGAAAATAAATTGGGACATGAGGATGGAAGCCTCAGCTGAGGCTCATAGTTGGGAAAACAACAGCAGCCAACAGACTCATCAGGAAGAGATGCAGAGTCAGTCCTGCCTGCCTCTTCACTTCCAACTTCCTGAGCCCCACACATCATCAGAATGTGGTCCAACAACTTCCCCAGGTGTGACACTTCATTCCTGGGATGCGACAAGCAAAGGAGACTCAAAGAAAATGGAGAAGGACATAGGAGCCTGGAAATGAGATTTCCGCAAAAGTTGTCTCTCAAGTTGTCAACAGAATGAGCCTGAAAACAATTTTCCCTTTAGTAAACTCATTGCTCATCTCCACAATCAGTGCACCAGGGAAAGATGGGCATTGTAGAGCAGGGCAGGTTCAGGAGGAAGCCCAGCTATGTTCGCTATGAGCTGAACAGACATTTCTGATTGTTAAAAAAAAAAAAAAAAAAAGACAAGAAAGTATCAGAAACTGTTAACTATTAATGAGGAAATGCATTTAATGCATGTGAAATGACTAGCACTGTGTGAAACAATAAAATTTCCTCCATTAGTATTAAATAAATGCTCAGATAAATCATAGTTATTTGTGGTTGTTTTCTTTGTTTATTTGTTAGTAGAAAAACCATGCATAATCCTCCATAGATCCTACTGCTTCCACATAGTTGCTAATATCAGATGATTTGTATTTATTTAATATACATGTAGAGAGGACACAGATGTAGATAATACATAGAGGTAGATAGTACCATAGATGTAGATGGTCCCAGATGCTATTGTACACAAGGTACAAATACTAATTCATTTAATCCTGATACAAATCTTAAGAGCTAGGTATTCTTATTTTTAATATCTGCTTAACAGATGAGAAAACTGGGGACCTAGAGAGATTAAATAGCTTTTCTAAGGTCATTCAGATAATAAATAGTAAGAGCTGTGCTCTTAACCACCACAATTTTCTGCCTTCTGAAATTCAGTTTTGGCAGACTTTTGATCTCTGTTACCACTGCTCACCCTCTGCAATCCCTTTACACCCAGGGGTTTTCTATGGTGGACCAAGATGAGTTGGGCCTCTGAGCTCCCTAGACGGACAGGCAGAACAAAACAAAACAAAAAAGCATAGATTAGAGCTCAAGGTACCTCAGTGATCATTAGCCCAGGCATTGCCATACATTTTTTCTTTTAATAATCCATACTTTTAGAACAATTTTAAGTTTCCAGAAAAATTGTAAAGCTAATACAGAGAATTCCCATATACCCTATACCCAGTTCCCCCCATTTTTAACATCTCATATCACTATGGTACATATGATACAATGAATGAACCCATATTCATAAGTTAGTATTAACTAAAGTTCATCCTACATTCAGATTTCCTTACTTTGAACCTAATGTCATTTTTCTGTCCCAAGACCCCATCCAGGACAGCACACCATGTTTAATAGTCAAATCTCTTTAGGGTCCTCTTGATTGTGAGAGATTCCATGCTTCCCTTGTTTCTGATGACCAGGCCAGTTTAGAAGAGCACTGGTCAGACATTTTGTAGAATGGCTCTCAGTAGGGTGAGATATGATATTTTCCTCATATTAGACTTGTTCTACATGCTTCAGGGGGGAATACCACAGAAGTGCAGTGCCATTCCCATCACATCATGTCAAGAGTACATACTCTCAATATAACCCACCACTGATAATGTTGGCCTTGATCCCCTGGCTGATAATTCCAAAACATATATTATATCTGAGTTTGGTTCAGGTGTTTGCTTTGACTCTTCAGACTATAATTTGCCTTGCCTTTTCACATGACTTCTAATTTTTTGTAGGAGCTGAATATGTTGTACCAGATAATGGGAACGGAGGTAAACAGGGCTTTAGTGAGAGAGGATTCTTGTGGATCTGGCAGCAAGTTGGGCTGTATTTCATGTTTGCTGCAGCTGTAGGGGCTTCAGGTTTCCCTGTTGTCCTTGTTTTGTTTTCCCTTTTGAAGCCCTGTTTGGGTTTCTCTTGAAACTCTCCAGATTTCAGGGTGTTGGCTACCCTGGCAACCTCAGCTTTCTGATGGGTCCCAGAAAAGTTATTATCAGTTTATTCAGTTTGTTCAAATTTTTCTCATTGTAAGTTTGGAAGCAATGACTTCTGGCCCTTGACATGTGGGAGCTGAAACATTTTTAAAAGGAAGAAGCTCTTTCAAATGAAATCTTATGTAACTGCATGAGTCTCATCACTTTCTAGACTAATCCAAGTCCTAGCGCTGGAATATTTCCCACCTACATTTCCACAGTTCTGTTGGGTATCTAGGGCACTTCCTTTTGGCTCATGCTGTGTTTTAGGAGATTTACAAACGTCATAGGCCATTTAAAAGTAGAGTGTCCATATGGAGACGTAAAAATGGGACTCAGTAAAATCTTTGGGCATGGGCAAGAATCTTTTTAGCTAGACCAACAGAGATGGTCAGAATCTGTAGAAAAACCCCACCAGACAATAATGGGAGGAAGGGCTCATGTGGTTTCTTCCCTGTGATGGTGGTTCGCTTTGCCCATGAAAGGGAGGCAGATATTCTCAGGCTATGGCTTGGCCCCCATGAAGCTCCTTGATGCTGGCCATTCTCTCAATATTGATTTCCAGTCCTCTCTATGTGCCTTTCACCCTAGCAGTCAAGGTTTGGTCCTCTTGTCCAAACTTTAAAAAGATCCTCCAAGGTCGTGCCCCATCCTCTTCCTTCAGCCCCACTCTTACTGAACTGACCCTCAGGTAGTCCCCGAGAATGGAGGAATGAGTGCTTTAGGACTTCTTTCTTTCTCTACAACGTACATTCTCATACAAAGTCTCCATTCTGCTCCGAATGTTCCGGTTATCAAGATTATTTTTTTCTTTTGATAAAACTTGGTTTCACAAAGCAAAGCTTTGGCTTTCTAAACTAATATTTCTAGTGTGGGATTTGACATCCTAAAATTAAACAGAACATTGATGTTTCTTTTACTTTTAATTTCTGCTACATTATCAGTACTCCAGGAGTCAATTTAGGTGTTTTTGACTTGTCAGAAAAATGTCATGGATTCATACAAAGAAGTGTTGAAACAAAAAACAAAGATAACTACTTTAAGATATTTTTTTTCTGTATATTGACATGGATGGGATGTGTGTGTGCACATGTGTGTACAAGTTCCAGCTGGAGGGGCCCAAGGGGTCCAGAGCCCTGCATAACACCCAGGGTACTGAAACCACTCCCATAAATGTCACTCTCATGTAGCCAAAACTAGGGGCCAGTTCTCAGTTTGCTGGTCATTCAGTAGTCAGTCCTCCTCTCTCCTGCCCTGCCAGCAGCACTGGCCACAATTAATCACTTCCTCTTCCTTGGGGAAAAAAAAATCTCTCCTTAGTTTTCAGCATGCCACTTCCTGGTCATTCTATCTTGCTGCTTGCTCCCATAAGCACCCTTTACAATGTTTTCCTCTTCTCTTATTAAAGGCTGACATGCCCAGGGTCCTGTCCTTGTCCTCTATGTATACTTGTGCTCTGCTAGAGCCCATTCAGTATTACAACTTTAAACACCATCTCCATGCTGATGTCTCACTGATTTATATTTCCAGTCCAGACTTCTCTCTTGACCCTACACCCATAAACAAAATGCCTTATACCACATCTCCACCAGATTTTTAACTTCTTATGTTCAGAAACAAACTCCTTACCTCCCCACCCAAACCTGTTCCTCTCCTCTGGATTTCACAACTCCATAAATGGCGATGAATTTTTCCAGGTTTTCAGGCCACAATCCCTGGCCTCCTTTTCTCTCAACCCCCCCCCCCCAATCAAATCTGTTAACAAACCCTGTCAGTGTTACTCCACATCTGGTCACTTCTTTATTGTTGTTCCCATGCTGTTCGAGATCACCACCATCTCAAACCTGGATTTTGCAGAAGTTTCCTCACTGGACTCTCTACATCTTTCATCTATTCACCACACTTACAAACGTAAGTCAGATCGGATAGACCAACCTAGGTTTGCAAGTCATCCATAATTGTGTGTCCAGCCAACTCTTTCTTTTCCCACCCCTTCTACAACTGAGCCTCCATCCCAGCCTCCTGTATTATCATTTTATATGTCAAACTTACTCCTACATGAGGCTCTTTGGCTCTGGCTTCTGCCTAGAGAACCCTAACTCAAATATCCATAGGGCTCTGTTTCCCACTTCCTTCAGACCCCTTTTTATTTATCACCCCATTTTGAGTCCTTCCTTGGCCACCATATTTAGCATGGGGCCACTGTCTCCCTGTGTCCTTACCCTGTTTATTATTTTTTTTTCTTAGTATTTACCATTATCTGACATATGGTACTTATTTACCATCCTTCTCTCTTATCAGAATGGCAGCTCAGCCAGAGCAGAAACTTTGTCTCCTTTTGTTTGCCACTCTATCCCCAGTGCTTAGAACAATGCCAGGCATACAACAGAAGCTTAATAAAGGATGAATGAATGAATGAATGAATATAAGAAACAGCACAGAAGATCACAGGGAAGGGAGAGAAAAACAGAATGGGAAGAAATCAGAGAGGGAGACGAACCATGAGAGACTCTTACCTATGGAAAACAAACAGGGTTACTGGAGGGGAGATGGATAAGGGAATGAGGTAATTGGGTGACAGGCATTAAGGAGGGCACATGATGTGATGAGCACTGGGTGTTATATGCAAATGATGGATTACTGAACTCTACCTCTGCAACTATTGATGTACTATATGTTGGTTAATTGAATTTAGATTTTAAAAAAAAGAAAGAAAGAA
>RCUC01098660.1:0-10107 GCA_003697995.1 Taxidea taxus jeffersonii | reverse complement strand
AGAGAGAGAGAGGAGGAAGCAGGCTGTCCGCAGAGCAGAGAGCCCGACGCGGGGCTCGATCCCAGGACCCTGAGATCATGACCCGAGCCGAAGGCAGAGGCTTTAACCCACTGAGCCACCCAGGCGCCCCAGTAATACATATTCTTAAGAGGCCAAATGTTTTTAAGAAACCACTCAATTCCCAGGAAGTCAAATTTCGTAACATAGGAAGAAAACAAAAATTGCAAACTATTTCCTCTAAGACTCATGTATTTCTTTGACAAGTGCAGTGTTAAAAAATGTAAAGCCTTAATTAAAAATGGAAGTCAAAATATTGAATCTGAGTATAAATCAGGGACTGATAAACAGTAGGAACATATGTGTTTTCTGTGTCGGAAGCTCATCAGTGTGAGAAACAAAGCAGTTTGTGCGGTGCGCTCACAGGACAGAATCCCACGGCTCCCGAGGACCGCGGAACGCCCACCCCGGCCTCTGGCTGTGGGGCAGCAGTTCCCGCCCAGAGAAGCAACCTTCCCACAGAAAACAACCCAGAGCTCTGGCCAAATGTAAACCAAACAGGGGCGCCTGGCTGGCTCATTCAGTGAAGTGTGTGGCTCTTAATCTCAGGGTCATGAGTTCAAGCCCCACACTGGGTGTGGAGACTACTTAAAAATAAAATCTTTGGGACGCCTGGTTGGCTCAGTTGGTTAAGCAGCTGCCTTCGGCTCGGGTCATGATCCCAGCGTCCTGGGATCGAGTCCCACATCGGGCTCCTTGCTCGGCAGGGAGCCTGCTTCTCCCTCTGCCTCTGCCTGCCTCTCTGTCTGCCTGTGCTCGCTCTCTCTCTCTCTCTAACAAATAAATAAATAAAATCTTTAAAAAAAATAAAAGAAAATCTTTGAAACAAATAAACAAACATCTTGAAGGCGCAGGAAATAAGAGGAGACCACATGAAGCCGAGCCTACACTTGGGAAACAAGAAAGGCATGGAGTGTGTTTTTGCGGCAGGTCCCCATCTCACGCCACACGGGTAAGATCCCTGCCCGACCTTCTCGATTAGGGCAGCGGGCAGATCTGCAGACAACCACGGCCAGAAAGGGAAAGAAGAAAGCCTAAAAGGGGAAAGCCACAGAGCAGGAGCCCTCAACCACGCACCTAAGGACCAGAGCTTACACCGGAACCACACGGGCAAAGAACAGGCTCCATGAGGCCTGGCTGATGGGAAAAGGACAGACAAGGTTTCTGTGGCTGCCTGACAGCATGCAGCATGAGTTTGCCAGAATACAAGAGTGCGGCCTCGACAACACAACACGTCACCATGGCCAGGGAAGTGTTCAAAATTACTAATCATACTAATAGGAAAGTGTCATCCATACTGAAGAGGAAAGAGCCACCTAGATCAACCCCAAGAGGATTAGTTGTTGAAACAGCAGAAGACAGTTCTGAGGATAGCTCTCGTAGCTATGAAGGGTACGAAATATACATGAAATGAATAAAAAGACAGGAAATCTAAGCAGAAGAATAGTAACAAATATTTTTTAAAAAGCAAACGAAAATTCTACAATCTAAAAACAGAACATCTGACATACCAGGTTGCTGGGTGGTCAGAATACTGAAGGTGACAGAAGGCCCATGAACCCGAGGATGGATGTGCAGATGGGGGGGACTGCCGAAAAAAGAAGAGAGTCCCAGGACCCCACAGGACCACAGGAAAACCCACACCCTGAAGTGCAAAAGGAGAGGAGACTACAGAACAGAAAATGTTTTTGAGGACTGGCCTAAAATGTCCCTAATTTAGTAAAAGACAAAGCTTTACAAATTCAAGATGCTGGGGCGCCTGGGTGGCTCACTGGGTTAAAGCCTCTGCCTTCGGCTCAGGTCATGATCCCAGGGTCCTGGGATCGAGCCCCACATCGGGCTTCTGCTCAGCGGGGGGCCTGCTTCCCCCTCTCTCTCTGCCTGACTCTCTCCCCGCTTGTGATCTCTGTCAAAATATAAATGAATAAAATCTTAAAAATAAATAAAAATAATAAAATAAAATAAAAACTTCAAAAAACCCCAAAGCTCTCTGGGGCCCCTGGGTCAGCTCAGTCGGTTGAGCGTCCGACTCTTGGTTTCCTGCTCAGATCATGACCTGAAGGGTGTGAGACTGAGCCCGCGTCAGGGTGTGTGCTGGGCACACACTTCCGATTCTCTCTCTTACTCCCTCTGCCCACCCCCTCTCACCTGCTCTCCCCCCACCCAAAAGAATGAAGGAAAAGGGGCATTTTCAGAAAAATGAAAATGGATAGTCACTCTAACAGACCTCCACTAACTGTAACAAACTAAAGCGAGGGGCACCTGGGTGGCTCCATTGTTAAACCCCTGCCTTGGGCTCAGGTTACGGTCTCAGGGTCCTGGGACTGAGCCCCGCGTCGGGCTCCCTGCTCAGTGGGAAGCCTGCTTCTCCCTCTCCCACTCCCCCTGCTTGTGACTCCTTTCTCGCTGTGTCTCTCCCTGTCAAATAAACAAATAAAATCTTAAAGATGACGGCGGCATATAGAGCAATAGCTCTGAAAACGAGACAAAGGAGGACGAAAGGCAGAGAGCACCCGGGCGGCTCGGTCGTTGAGTGTCTGGCTCCTGATTTCGGCTCAGGTCAGAACGTCAGAGTCCTGAGACTGGGTCCCTGCCCTCGCCAGGCTCCCAGCTGTGTGTGGGGTCTGCTTGAGATTCTCACTCTCCCTCTGCCCCTCCCCATTTGTGCTCTCTCTCTCTCTTAAAAAAAAAAAAAATCATAATAAGATGAAGGGGATTAAAATGGGCCTTTATGGCCTCAAGGCTCTTGTATTTTATATGAACTGATGCAATATGAAGTCTGAGTGCACCATGAAACGTTACGAATGTACATCGTAACCCCTAGATACACCACTAAACATTAATGCAACGGGGAAACCAAACACCAACAGCTCCACAAACCCAGCTCAGCGCTCCAACCCAAAAGGCAGGAAAGCAAAGCAAGTGGCGCGGCAGAGCCGAGGCCAGTGGTAGGCGCGTTCCGTGGCGCACGCTCCAGGAAACAGGGGTGAGCCAGCACCGCTGGAAAGGCAGGGGCCTTCAGAACAGATAAAAGATGCAACCCCACTAGAGGCTGTCTATAACGGACACCGCTTATAAAGATACAGTCAAGTTGAAGGAAAATGGATGGAAAAAAACACGCGGAAACAAAAGAAATTGGGAGCGACTCTGCGGGTATCAGATAAGTAGACTAAGGCCAAAGAATATTCTGAGAGCAAAGGGGACATTACATCATGACAAGAGGATCAATTCATCAGGAAGACACGACACCCATAAATGTACGTACTTCTACTAAGAGCTTGGAACGTACAAAGCAAAAATTGCCAGAATTAAAGGGAGAAAGTGTAAGTCCATAGTCAGGGCCCTTAACAAGCGCTCCCAGCAGCTCACAGAGAGGAAGACACGAGAGACTTGAACAGGATCAAAAGTTGGGCTCGAATGAGCACCCGGAGAATGGGGCCCGGCACCTGCAAAACAGACCAGTTTCCAAGTGTCTGTGGCCTGCTCACCCTGACACTCTCTGCTCCACTAAAAACAAGTCCCAACAAACAGTAAAGAACTGAAATGACACATAATGGAATTTAGTTATAAATCAGTAAAAGCTGTGTAAGGAAACTTCAGGTACTTAAAAATTAAACATCATACTTGTAAGGAACATATGAACCAAAGAAGTAATCAGAAGGACAGTAAAAATACTTCAAGCTGAATGATAATAGAGCTAAAGCCCTGTTTAGAGGGAAATTTATAGCGTCAAGTGGTTCTCTGAAAAAGAAAGGTCTAAGGTTCCACCTTAAGAAGCTAGAAAATGAAGAAGAGAGCAATCCCAAGCCAAGCAGAGAGCAGGAGGTAAAGTAGGGCAGGAACGAATGGAAGACAGGGAGCACGTCTTAGAGGACCCCCATCCCATCTAACTCTGCGGGTTGCCCGAGGGGAGGCTGGACGGGATGGAGGAGACGAAGGCGATTAAAGTGCACTTACTGGGATGAGCCCTGAGCGATGTACGCACGAGTTACATAATTACACTGTACACCTGAGGTTAACAGAATTCTCCTGCCAGTTATACCTTAATCAAAAGTCACAAAAAATTAAAAAAAAAAAAAAAAAAGAAAAAGACCACAGACATACTCTTGTTTGGCTGAAGCGAATCTAACAGAAGGCTTCACTGGGGTCAGAGGAGTGTCACATGCCCTGCACTGACGACCACCTCTCTGGCTGTGGTGGGCCTAGTGGGCAGTGGCTGCGAGAGCTGAGCTCGGCAGTAACATACCACCGAACCTTTAAAGCCGGCTGTGTTCACGAGAACACGATTCTGAGTCCTTTCAGTGGGAGTGCTAGTGCGTATGAAGTGGGTCAAGGGACTGCGCTGATTTGTCCGTGCACGTACGTGTGTATGCACACGTCTACATGCGTCACACATGCCCGTGTAGACCAGGAAACCCTCGCGGAAAGGCATTCGAGATTCAAGACGGCTAACAAGAAGCTAACGGACCCTACGACGTTACCATAAAATGAAAAAGGGTGGCTGCGAGCTATGAAGGCAGTGACCTAAGTCCCTGAGATCCTTGCCAACAGGATGCTATGAAGAC
Organism: Taxidea taxus jeffersonii; assembly: GCA_003697995.1. Classification (NCBI taxonomy): domain Eukaryota; kingdom Metazoa; phylum Chordata; class Mammalia; order Carnivora; family Mustelidae; genus Taxidea; species Taxidea taxus. Next base: position 5,485 of record RCUC01098660.1, on the reverse strand, counting down.
CTCAACCCAGAGGTTTCTTACCAGTGACGGCATTGTCAGAATGTCTCTGGCCATTATTACAATCGATCCCATTCAATGATCATCGGGAGGAAGCCTACGTCCAAAGCCTGCAATGCACGGTAGGCAAACATCTCCAGCCCGAAGTCACCGGTGAGAACACGTACCTGTATGGCCGGCCAGTTCACGGCTCACACGTACATTCCCTTCACGAGTTTTCAGATTGTAAATGGAGCAAATGTTATCCAGGCCCCCACAGGCCACATAGTTCCCAGAAGGGGCATATGCACAGGTCATGACCCACGAGGAGCGCAGAGGGATGGCATGGACCTAAGTGACAGAACACAGAGGAGGCAGACACTCAAGTTCAAAAACATGAACTATGGATACTAGGGTTCTGTTTCCAGTCTTCAACTATCATTGCAGAGGTGGCGCAGCAAAACAACGGCCAGAATTACTTTGAAAATACTTTATACACTTGGTCAGTCAGATAAAGAACTAATTAGAAATCCAGGGCGTCTGGGTGGCTCAGGTCATGATCCCGGCATCCGAGGATCGAGTCCCGCATCAGGCTCCCTGCTCAGCGGGGAGTCGACTTCTCCCTCTGACTCTCCCCGTCTTGGGCTTTCTCTCTCTCTCTAAGAGAGCAGGGAGCCCAATACGGGGCTTGATCCCAGGACCCTGGGATCATGACCTGAGCCGAAGGCAGACACTAATGACTGAGCCACCCAAGCACCTCAAATAAAACCTTTTAAAGGATTTTATTTATTTATTTGACAGACAGAGATCACAAGTAGGCGAGAGAGAGAGGAGGAAGCAGGCTCCCCGCTGAGCAGAGAGCCCGATGCGGGGCTCGATCCCAGGACCCTGAGACCATGACCTGAGCCGAAGGCAGTGGCTTATTAACCCACTGAGCCACCCAGGTGCCCCTACATTTTTAAATGAAACATAAAATTTCTCAGACTGAGCAAACCCCGGAATCCAGGTCTTTCGAACCATTAAGGAGGGCCTTAGCTCCCGGCTGCCCTGCAGTGCGACCACGGGCCACAGCAGAAGACGCCAGCAGCGCGTGCTCGCCACGAGACCGGGCGCCACACTGAGAACAGAGCTCGCTGTGAGTCCCTCCCTATCCTGTGGGACGAGTCTTTACACAAGGGGGCGGAGGTTAGCAGCACACGGCCTCCGGGCCGGTTGCTCAGGGAGGGGGCTCTGCAGTCCTTACCTTGTTCGTGGTGTAGCTATCCCAGATGATCAGTTTGCCGTCCTGTGAGGCACTGACTAGAAGCCTGCAGGGAGAGGATGGAAGCAAACCGGTCAGTGCCACCGCGGCACCACAGCAACACCGACTCACAGAAAGGCAACAGGACAGACTAGTGACTACGAACACTCGCTCCAGCGTCACATTTGTTTGAGGCAAAGCACACTGATTTGTAAAAAAAAATTAAAATGGTCTAATTGTTAGTGCAACTTTGAAAGCATGAACGAAAATGCTCCCCTAAGTAACAGTTCCGACTCAAGACTGCCTGCCTTCAAATGCAGACGAGGCCGCCAAAGCTACTCTCTGGTGAGCTAAGACAGGTTGATTTCCCTTTAATTTTTAAAGATTTTTATTTATTTGACAGAGAGAGAGAGCGCGTGCGAGAGTGAGCGCACAAGCAGGGGGAGTGCCAGGCAGAGGGAGAGGGAGAAGCAGGCTCCCCGCCGAGAGGAGAGCCCGATGTGGGACTCGATCCCTGGACCCATGATCCTTACCTGAGCCAAAGGCAGATACTTAACTGACCGAGCCACCCAGAATCCCCAACAGGTTGATTTCTTATAACTGCTTATGTTTGGTTTTTATTCATTATAAATCAAATTTCAGACATATACATCTTTTAGAACCAAAGGTGGCAGAAAATATTTAGTATACAACTTTGTGTTCCATTTGACGTGCAGAAAGCTTAGGTAGTAAAGAATAACCACCTTTTAGATATTCCAAATTTATGAGACATTTCTTACCAAAAACAAAATAAAACAAAAAGCATGAAAATTTCCCAGGCTGGGCTAAATCTGGAATTCAGGTCTCCTAGAAACATCAAGGAGGCACTTAACCTCCCACCTGCTTTGCAAAGAGATGACGAACAACAGGAGAATCGTGTCTTGCCCTGCAGAAGAGACCAGTAACTGTCATAAATTTGCTTCATGATTACTTTCTTGTTTGGTTAACTGCTACGTCTGGAACCCTGTGTTGAAAAGGTCTCTGTCTTTATTTGCAGAGTCAAGACAGGATACTGCAGAAGGAAAGCATGACTAATGGGCAAAGGGACCGAGCAATTCTGGGAATCACAGCTACTCATGAGATACCCTAAGAACTCTGTCCTACAGAAGGTGGTATTTTCAAGGAATGCCAAGAAGGCTCTATTCATAATGCTGGGCAGACATATGCCACAGTATGGTAAATAATGACGGATTAAAATAATTTTCTTTCTTTTTTTAAACAGAGCATTCCAGCATTGCCCCCAAGGGTGAGTTTATGCTGTACAGGTGCCCAGGACACGTGTGCAGGGCCCTGCTTCCGATGGCCCCTCCTACCACAGGAGAGGACAGTGGCGGAGTCAACCTGGGGGAGAAGGACCAGGTCTCCAGACTCCCCATGGGCCCAACCGCCCCAATGAAGGGGGACAGGTAACCCCGTAGGGTCTTTAACGCTCTGCACTAGGACACTCTAGGTACCTGGAAACAGGGTGATGTGGGAACAGGGCTGCATGGCCACCGCCCCAACATATTTTTAATTTATTTTTATTTAAAAAAAAAGATTTTATTTATTTATTAGACAGAGAGAGACACAGTGAGAGAGGGAGCACAAGCACAGGGAGTGGGAGAGGAAGAAGCAGGCTTCCCGCTGAGCAGGGAGCCTGACACGGGGCTCGATCCCAGGACTCTGGGATCCTGAGCTGAGCTGAAGGCAGACGCTTAACATACTGAGCCACCCAGGCACCCCCCAGATTTTTAATTTTAAAGATTTTAATCAAACACAGGTTTTGATCATTTCAGCCAAGAGTATATTTGACGTAATGAATTGATCCAAACCCAGAGGTAATACTTATTCAAGACATTCTGACAACTGTGATATTTTCCACCAAATTCTACATTCTGATGCATAAACTCCTTTACACAGAGTCAACGAGTCTGGCACGAATCACAACTGATTCCGCGCCGCACTGCAAGATTCATCCCAGAAGCAAGCTCCGTGCAGGTCGAACCCTATCGTTCCCCAGATGCAGTTTCTTAAAGCAATGCCCCGCACCCAGGTTCAGGAACAAACCTATTAGGCTCGTAAAGCTATTTCCTTCCACGTAACAGAGTAAGGTTCAGTCTTCTGCGCAAGCTCTGGTTGGCCCTTTACACAGGCTTTGATGGAAAATCCAAGCCAACGTAAAGAAGCTCGTCCTCCAGGAGGGTCACCCTTAGAAAAGTCTCCTGGTCAGAGAGCTTAGTATTTGCTGACTCGCCCTGGGCTAGAGAAACGTTAAGCTGTCCGATGATCCCCCAGAAGGTGAGAGAGGACACGTCTTGATCCGAGACAGGACAACTGCTGGAGAACTGCGTTCACTCCGGCCCTGGAGCTTCCAGCTCTCTCCAAGTCTGTTACTGTGAGGCACCAGCCACCCAGAACAGAGGCGGGAGCCAGCACGGAAGCCAGGCTCCAGGGAGCTGAGAACAGAGGCTGAAAAGAGGCCCTCATCCAAATGCCTCCGGCCCCTCATTTGCTTGGAGGAGGGAGGGCTCTCAGGCCTAGCTGGGCCAACTGTGTTTCACTCTCAATTATAACAGAGTTCAGAAGAACTTAGAAAGGGGAGAAAAAGTTTCACTTTAACTCATGTAACTGAAAGAGACCCTCAAATGTTGTAAAATGTAGAATTTAAGTATAAATGAACATATTCCGTTGATAAACATAAATGTATACGTAATACACACTGATACGCACACATGCACAGACCTCTCATTGTGGGCGCTCCTACAGTTCTGAAAACAAAACGGCTAATCAGCACAACATCTATAAACTACACAAACATGGTAAGGTAACTGAAAATCATGAATTAGCCTTGAATCATGAAGAACAAATATTCTGGACTTCAAAAAGACAAAAATTTACCTATTCAGAAAACATGGCTATCTAGAAAAAGAGAGTATTTGAAAGGCTCGGAATAGCAGAGATCTTCCTTAATATTCGTTTTCATTTTCTTTCGTTTGTGGTTACAAAATAGGGCCCCCACAGAAGGACACTGTAAACCCTGACGGTGCTGTTTCAAAGGCAGTTATAAAACACATGCCCACCGCCCCAACCAAGAAACAGAACAAGACCACAGCACCCCTACCAGCCTCCCACATGGTCTTTCATGTCACCGCTTCTTCAAGGGGTGACCAGGAACCCAAATTTGGTGCTACTTACTCATGCCTTGCTTCTCCTCCTTCTAATTCTGAGGCTCTCACAGCACAGTGTGTCTGAACCAGACGGAACACGAAGCTTGCACACAGTGACTGTGGGAAGCTGGTCTGGTGCCCACCTGCCCTCCTGCCTCACCTTGAGCCCCAGTCCTCATTCCCACAGCTGCCTGCAGGGTGACCTGGTGCTCCCAGGAACCCTTAGAACAAGGGAGGTGTCACTTCTGCAATTCCCGTAAATATAGCCCCGCTGTTGCAGGAGAGCGAATGGCTTAGGAAGCCTCGACCATGACTGGCTCCGAGGACCAGGCTCCAAGTGCTGGACTCCTGAGTGCCAGGTTCTGAGTACAGCCCGGCTGCGGCGTCTATCAGGTATCCTATCCCAGAAGGACACTGCTGTTCCTACAAATGGAGGGCAAGCCCTGGAGGCGACGTACCATTTGGTTACTGTCTACTTTTGATAACAAATTCCAAGGTGGACTGGTTAGCAAGGGCATTTTTCTTCCTTTCCCCTTTCTTAGTCTTTCTGATTATTGCCGTCATTAAAATGGTCGAAGTTAGCTCTCATTTGCATTAGAAATTGTACGGAACAGCTACAGAACAAACCAAAGATAGATTCTTCTGTTCTGTAGCTGTTCACACTCTAAAGCAGACAATTTCATGAACAAAGAGACAACCAAGCAATTCCTCTCTGACACACAAAATCATGCTCCTCGAAGAAAGGCTCTGAGAATCGCGCATCAGATGTCTGGGAGAGCTGCTGTGGCCACCAAGTCACAAGCATGCTATTTAATGACTGGGTGGGAAAGGCAGAAGAGACCAACTCTACAGCAGCCTCTAAAAGACACAGTCAAACAGATTTCTCTCTAGTGATGCTGCAGGATAAGGAAAGGGGCGTGGAGAGGGCAGGGGAAGGAAGGACCCAAGACGTGAAGGAGATGAGCCACCCAGAATGGAAAACTCCAAATAAGGGGCAGAAGTTAAAAAGTAAAATAAATGAGTGCCTGAGGGGTATTTTCTTGTTGGGATGATAGATAAAAGGGAGGCAGGGCAGCAGCTAAGA
>RCUC01098659.1:0-30863 GCA_003697995.1 Taxidea taxus jeffersonii | reverse complement strand
GAGAAAAAGACAAGTAACAATTACAAGAAAATTGTACAAATACCATAATAGAATGAGAAGCCAAATTCCGAGTACCCACAGATGGGAGAAGCCAACAGTTCTGTCTGGGCCACTAAGCGAAGGCTTTCCCAGCAGGGGTAGCACATGAGGCCTTCAAGGGTAGCTTGGAATAGGAACTAGAGATACTCCATGCTCCTTGAGTATGCACATATCAGTGGGTAGCCCTTGCTGGAAGTGCTGGGCCTTATCTTGGGTAAAGGGGGAGAACACAAAAAGCTAGAAGTTTGAGCAACCAATCACACTTTACTTACCCTTTAATATCTGAATGGACTAATATCCAAATAAACTAATATCGAAGATAGATGTTTCTCGACCGGACTAAAGTATTTCCTCTGATGATGAAAAATTACTTCGAAAATATTTATTGCAACAATGTCCTGGGTAAGTTATCCTTGGACAATCCTGTGTATTCTTTGTACCTAAGTAAAGAAACCACTAGAAGAGAGAGAACTCCATCCAGAAAGAATGGCACTCATCAACTCAGCAAAGTTTCATTGCCTTATACTTTGAGACACATTTATATACTTTTCTTATTCCATTGTTTCTTTTTGTTATTCACAATTCATGGAATGTAGAAATATCATTATGTTACATTTAACAAGTAAGTAAACTGAGGTCCAGGGTAAGTGAATCCTGTAGTCAAGGTCTTAAAGCTATTTATTGGTGGAGGTAAGATTTGAGGTCAAGTCTCTGGATACCAAGAACGCACTGGTGCTTTTATGTTTCACCAATTTTCTTGATTTTAGTCTTCCATTCTTAGCATTGGCTGGGTTCCAATTGTTCCATGGCACCAAATCTTCTCGATGGAAGAAGCTGGAGGGCAGTGAAGGCTCCCGGTGTTTGTGGGTGGGACAAGTAAATAACCTTCAAACAGTTTGAAGTATCCTTGACAGCTGATGAGGTCCTCTTCATATAATTTTCATAGATTCTTCAGGCTCCATTATTATGTTTGAAACTTTCTTCCAAGAAATAAACAAAACCCTATTTCCCAATAGAATAGGCCTCCACTAGTAATTGGTGATGTGTTTAATTTGTTCATAGTATCCATAATATATGTATTGTATGAATAGATAATCAGATATTAATACTCCATTGAATCGACATTAAATTTTAGTCTGAAAATCTTTGTAATATCAGGTTATAGTATTAAAATGAAATGCATAGAGCAACAATTAGTTCTGGTTCAATTATTTAGTAGCAAATTATCTTCAATTATTATGAATAAATGTATATGGTTCTTGCATTATTAATATATGAGCCACAAGTTCTGCATTCAGCTTTCCATTGTTGTTCCTTGTCTCCCATCCATTTTGTTCAGCTTGTGGTCCCATTTCCAGTGCTACCTGAGCTCCCAATTTTTTTTTAAATTTTCCCTTAAGCTATTTTATATTAAAAGGCTTTCCTAATGGTTGAAAATGGAACTGTTTTGTACAAGTACCTTTAGAAAAGACTGTATAATAGTCAAGTGCCGTGATTTCTGAAACCTAAAGAGATCGGTGGAAGATATGAATAAAGATTATTTTGGATTTGCTATTATCTAAAAGCCCTAGAAATTTAATTGTAAGATCAATTGTTTCCACTTAAAGCCAAGTCTGCTTATGGGGCTATATTTGGTTCCAACATCTCATTGTAGAAGCTTCTGACTGAGATCACACTCTGTATTTTCGCACAGTGATTTCTCAGGACACTCCACTGAGATAGGTGCTAATTTCTATCCTTCTTTATTTCCTACAAGTGGAATTAGAGTGAGAATGTTCAACCAGCTATTTTTTTTTCTTTTAAATTAACTTTTAGCACTTTGAACATTCTTGGAAATGAAGGAAATGCATCCCCCTAGATCAGGGAGTTATGCCGACTTACAAGGCTGAAGTTTTGATCTTCATTTTGTTACAGGTTCTGTTAAGGATTAGTGCCAGAGGAGATGTCCATTGACAATGAAAATATCCTTTAAGGAAGAGGAGGAATGGGTGCTACTAAACTTACCCGAGTGGTTGCGTTTTGAAACAAAAGAGGAATTTTTAGAAAAATGGGATTAAGTTGCACACAAAATGGATATGATACACAGTGTGGGGGGTTCTGGCAGCAGCAAACTTACCTTGCAAAAAGAAGGTATTTGGGAGGGATGCTGAGAAATTTGCAGTGTCTGTGTCTTACCTCTTTTGGTCTTCACCACAGCACTGGACCAGAGGCCTTGCATAGAGTAGGTGTTCAGTAAAGGCTTGCTGAATGAACAAAAGCATGGGCCCAGGTTTATTCTGAAAGAAAATTTACAATCATAGGACATGGTGTCTCCTGCAAGCTCTTAATTCCAACCCCCATCTCCTTTAGCCTTCTAGAAGATGCCGGGGTGATCTTTTGAAAATGCAGATGTGGTCCTGTCATTCTTTTAGCTAAATCACCTTCAGTGGCTCCCACTTGCCCACAGGAATCAATCCAAATGTCACAGCCTGACATGGAAAGCCCTTGCCTGAGACTCCAGCTTCATCTCCTACCCCCACCCCTGCCCGCAGACTTCCCTACACCCCATCCACCCAGGTAAATCAAGGCACTGACTTGCATTCTCTTTCTGTGTTTTCATGTATGGTGTTCCAGCTTTCCCACTCTTAAAGTACCTGGCTGGTCACTACCCATGTTTTAGTATCAGTTCAAAGCTCCCCTCTTCTAAGAAGCTCTCCGTGGAACCTTACCTCCTACAGACTATTTGTCTCTGTGTCTTGCTAGGGTTCCCAGCTTCTAGTGGGGCTTCCGGTCCTTGGTCTCCCTGGACTACTCTCCAAATAACCTGGGTCGTTTTCACCTTAAAATTCACGGCTCTCAGCAGTATAATTCCAGGCACACAGTAGGAGCTCAAACACCTTGGAGGAAAAAAGGGAGCTTGGGAAAGGGAGAGAAAAAAGAAAGAATGGTGAGAAGGAAGGGGAAGGGAGAGGGAAAAAAACGAAAAAACAAACTACTATTTGTTCAAATCACTTTTCTAGGCTCTTCAAGCCAGAAATGAGCTCTAAATAGAACACAGTATTCAACATTTAAAAAAAATCTACTAAACAGAAAACACGCATTTTAAAGAATTAGCTTTTATATTTTGTAACTTGTTCATAAGGCTTAAATGGCAATAATTTTGATACAATTCCTCTTGAGTTGCGTGCTTTAAAAAACAAAAGCAATAATTTTCTTATGAAAGCCTGCACTTGGAAATCAAAGAGAGCAGAATCATTTCCCAGTTTATTAGACGCCCATGTTAAGAGAAGAAAATGCAATTCAGAAATAACTGGGTTTGCACTCTAAAATATTTCCTTTAAATACCAAGGAAAAAGTCAATTATTTTGCAGTTCTTGATGTGTTTTGGGGTCATGAGATCAGTCTATTTTACTTCCTCTTTACCACGGGCTGGAGGCTCTTAACTATTTACGGATTTCACTGATCAGCAGGCTCGGCGAAACTGAGTAGCTCCGGATTTTAATGCAAGTGGGGTTTTCTCAAAACAGGGGCACATTTAGAGAGGACTTTGGATATGTTTGAATACTGTGCTTTATGATATGTAAATATGATGTCATTTTGAGACAAATACTAAAAGCTAGTCATACTAATTATAAAATCTAACACCGTAACATAAATTCTTAAGGAAAAAAAAAGAGACAGAGAGAGATGGTGCCGGCCATGAGGAGAGAACTCATACCAAACACCGGAAACTGGCAAAGACCATCAGTAGATGATTCCATTTGCTCTTCACACACACTCCCACCCCTTTCCAAACTGCCCAGGTTATCAGGGACCTCAACAAAACAAATAAATACACTGTATGAGCAAAGCAGAGAGGATTGGTGTTTGATGTTAAATGTGCCAGTAGAAATAATAGTCCCTGGATGGATGGTTCATACAGGACAGTCTTGCTTTGGTTGTAACAACGCCCTTTACCCATTTGCAACCTCTCTACTTCCAAACATTGAGGCTGGTAGCCCGGAAATCTGCCTGGCTCACAGATCAAGAAACCCTGCCCAAATCCAGGCAGCCCAAGGCCATCCAGTACAGAACAGTCGGAGGCAGAACGGAGAAGCCAGGCCCTGGATTCCCAGTCGGTCAGACCACTAGACCACATTGCACCATAGGAGCAAAGACAAACATGAAGGTTGTTGGAGGGCACCCTCTGTTTGTTTACGAATGTGTTTGCAGCCTTTCTGAAGCCTTGGTGTCCTCATTTCTTTTTCCTGTTTGCAACCTGTAAGCATTTCTGTCTTCCTTTTCCTCTACCTAACCCATTTCTATGATCACTTTCATTCTCCTGTTTGAAATGGACTCTAGGAGCAACTGAAGAAAAAAACAGAATAAAATAACAGGTTTGGGTTGTCTGGATGTTTCTACCAGGGTATTGATACATACCTTACTATAGAGAATATTAAGGAAGTGCATCCATACCAAAGACTATTTTTCAAAAAGATGTAAGGTGCTTTGAGCACAAAATGACCTCTGACTGTCCCCACACTTTTTTTTTTTTGAAGATTTTATTTATTTATTTGACACAGAGAGAGAGAGAGAGAGAGGGAGAGCACATGCCTAAGGAGAAGTAGGCAGAAGGAGAGGCAGGTAAAGGGAGAGGGAGAAGCTTGCTCCCTGGTGGGGCTGGATTCCAGGACCCTGGGATCATGACCTGAGCTGAAAGCAGACTGAGCCACCCAGGTGTCCCCTTTCCCTGCACGTTTTAAGTCAAAGAAATTTGAGCCAGTGCAGAAGGAATGGAAGTTAGATCGTCAATTGATCCTGTTCCTTTTAACCCAAACACAATGGTGAATTTGCCCAGACTCACAATGTTGTAAATGAAACCGTTTATTTTCAAAGCATCTATTTAAATACACAGGGTGTGTCAAGAATCATGAAAGAAAGATAGATCCTCGGTCAATTTGCAGCTCTAAAAAAAACATGACCAATTAGACAAAGCTGAAAAGCCTAGAAATAAAGTAGGAAAAAAAATTAACTGCTAACACTTGAGGGAAAGCAGGCTTGTTTTAGAGGAGGTCAAGAAGGTAGCCAATTGCTACTGAACTTGGAAAGTGATCCCTAAGCATCCAGGAGATTTTAAGCTTAGAGACACTGGTTTTATTTATATCTAATTTTATCTGACTTTATTCCTTGATATAGGAATTATAGGTTCATCCTAACACTATAATTAAAAGCCATGGTCAGGTCAGTATTTGGCTCACAAATGTAATGAATATATAATATTTCTATCAGAAATCAAAAACATTCCTGTAAAGGCAAAATTGTTTTTTCTAGTCTGTAAGTTTTATAGCATTTTTCTAATTCCCTCTTGGCTTCTATTTCTCTGGGTTTCGAAATCTGTTTCTCTAGCCTTGAACCCACGAGTGCACAAGGAGGGCTGCTCGGTCATCAGAATACCCATGTGGTCACCACGACAAACTGGCTCTACAGCCCATAGAGCCAGACCCCTAGGTCTCTGCCCTTGTGCGTCTGTAACCTACGGCTAGTGGCTTCAGCCTGGGCTCAGTGGCAGCAGACAGCCACAGTGACCTCTTATGAGTAACCTGGCCGGGAGCCCTGACCTAAGGGTGGGGCTGGAGCCTTTCAGTCATGCCCATTACCTAATCCTTCTGACTCCAGCAGAACCTAAAAAGAGCAGGAATGGGATGACTCTTACCTCAAGAAGGGGTGTGGAAGGAAGAAGAGGGAAGATGGCCAAGTAGCCCTAGAGTCATAGAGGTTCCTGGCCTCCCTGTCTTCCCTCTTGGACAGGCAAGATACTTCAGCTCTCATAGATGGTTAAAGATAAGAAGACCTTTGGAACTGGGAACTAATAGCCAGATTATTCATTTGTCTAAGAGAAAACAATTTAATTAGGAGCTAAACCACTCCCAGTTTCCACTCCTGAGAGGAAAGGGACTCTCAGGATTCCTAGGAATGGAGAGAAGAATGAAGTGCCACAGTTGGTGAAAGATTTGGAGAAGCCGGGATTCCTTGTGATATGACCCAGCTTTTACCAAATTGTCAACCTACCTCATTGTAGTGGGTTGGGAAGAGAGAGGTGAGCAGTCTGCTGGCTTATTAATTCCCATGAGAGCTGTGGGGTTCATTTTATTTTGTTTTCCTGATTGCCCCCTAAGATGTTTTCTGATTTGGCTCTTTGAGAGAAGTCCCAACAACTGCACATTAAAGAAATCTCATGAAACCTTGCTACCCTAGAATATTCTTTTGTGTCCTGGTGTCCTTGGTGCTTGGACTCTGGGTAACTACACAGTTATGAGCAGAAATTCCCCCATTCAAACTATCCTGGTCATGGCCCTCCAGAATGGACACTCCTGGAAGAACTGGATAGTAGAGCTCTGAGTCTTCAGTAGGCATGAGGGGAAAGAGAGAAGCTGCACTGTTGTGCTAACAGAATTCCTCCAAAACTCACTTCCTGGTGGCTTCCAATGGCCCTGCATCAAATTTTCTGATGTAGCTCCGCAGCCCAACTCCTTGATTTCTCATATTGTCCGGAGGAGTCTAGGGCTATACCAAATAAAAGAGGAGGAAAATTCACTCATTCCTCCCCCCGAATCAAAAGCCTAAAGAAGGAAGAAGCCTTTCCAAGTTGGTAACCTCTCTCCCCTTCTCCCTTCTCTTCCACTCTTGGCTGTCTGGGTGGGCAGGGTTGGGCTGGGCTTCAGCTCCAATGCCAAAGTCTGAATTGGAGCAACTGGGACTTTTCCATTTCCTCCCTAGAATCTTAGGGCATGAAGAATGCTCAGAGACTGACGAACAGCTAGATTGATTTCATTCATTTACTCATTCATCCGCGAAAGAGGCATCTCTTCAGGGCTTGCTTTGCAGTAGGCACTGTACAAGGGTTAAAAATGCAAAGACAAAAAAATATCAGTTCTTGCCCTGGAGAAGCTCATGGTCCAGTGACAGAGACAGACATGGAAACACACTTTGGGTGTGACTCATGACTCACAAACAGAGGTATACGGGCAATAAGCATCATGTGTCTTTTTTTTTTTTTTTAAGAAGATTAAGTGCTGCTCTGAACTCTCACCCTGCAGGGCATCTGAGAAGTTCAATCTCAGTCATTATGGAGGATCCCTTCCTGTTTTATCCCCATGTCCTGGAAAGCTCCTGTGATTTTTCACAGCCAAGAGCATGTGAGGAGATGCCTGCTGACTTGGGTCCACACAGGCTATAGCTGGATGCTCATGGTCTAAGCCTGGCTGGTTGTTCGAGGTCTAGAAGCCCCACTACTTCCATGGTACAGATGTGCTACTGGATCCTTGAGGACCTGGGAGCTAGACACCGAAGAGCATCTTCTGCCATGTGTAGATAGCCATCCCCCACCCCCAACCAACTTCCCCCTTACCTTTCTTTCCCCCATCCCCCAGGACTGTTGTGGTCCTACTACCTTGCAGGGGCCCTGTTAAGGTCATGTGGCCCATAGGACCCACCCAACCTTGCTCTCTTTCTTTCCTGGGAGCTTAGTCCTCTCTGTCTCCCTCTTCTGTATTTCCTCCACCCCCAACCTCACAGAATCTGGTCCAGGAGATGACATGTACAAGGCACAAATATGAAGTAAGCTCCTAGAGATGATTCTGCCCCTCAGCCCCAAGAGTGAGTGTCTCCTCAGCTGTTGTGTTTGGTGGCCCATGGCCTCATCCTAGTCCCCACCCAGTGTCAGAATATAGGCTTGAGTAAGTGATGCAGGAAGGAAGCAGCTACTTGAGGGGAATTTGGGACTCAGCGAAGTTGATGTTTCCTCTGGGTCATGGGGTCTGGAGGAGTCTCATAATGAGCAAGGGCATGGGGGATGGTATCCAGGGTCCAAAGAGGAGAATGTAGAAAATAAACAGAGATGAAAGAGCCCAGATGTTCCAGCAAAGGTGAAAATCCTTCTGTGCTGTGCTCTGTGTCTATGTGTGTGTTTGTGTGTGTGTGGCGGGGCGGGGGGGTGGGGGCAAGGAAGAGGTCCTGGGGGAGATGACAAGACATGAGGCTAGAAAAAAGGTGGTGACCAAACTCCTACAGTAAGTAAGGGGGCTTTCCAGGTGAGTTTCTAAAGTAAACAGTTTAAGGTCATAGCCTACACCACAGTACAGAGGGGAATCCATGAACTTTGGAATCTCTTGGATGTAGCTTGAAATCCCAGCTCCATTGTTCTCTTGCCATATGGCTCTGGGCAAGGTAGGTAGCCTCTCTGTGACTCAGTGTCTATGACCTATAAAATTGGCATAGATGATGGTCACACCTACTTCTGAGATTTTGTGTGAGTCTTGAATGAGACAACATATGTAAAGCATGGTCCTGGGCACATAGCAGTTTTGACCACCTGTTAGCCCGGTAATGTTATACTTGTAAAATTATTTTTAAGTCACTATCCCTACAGCGGCATGGAGAGGCAGGTCTGACATGCATTACTGTACCATTCTGCAGCTGACAGAGGCATCCAGGGATCAGAATTAGAAGTGCTCATTGGACCAAACATACTGGCAGCTGGAAGATTTAATGTGACCTTACAGATGATACTGGCCGCAAAGTTCGAAACAGCCGCACATGGGGAGCAGCGGGCGGGGGCTGCGGGGCGATGATGTCACCGGCGTGAAGGCAGGGCCTGGCCCCCAGACACTGCCCAAGTCATTTTGTTTTGAGATTCCCCAAAAGAACATGACACAGATAAAAATGAGCGATCAAAAAAGAGAAGGCAGAATATTTGTTTCCAAGGTCTGTTGTAACAAAGTACACAAAGCAGGTGATTTAAAACAATAGAAATGTGTTATCTCACAGTTCTGCAGGCTAGAAGTCCAAAGTCAGGTTGTCAAGAGAGCCGGGCTTCCTTGAGCCTTCCTAGCTTCTGGTGGGCGACACCAATTCTTGGGGTAGCTTGGATGGCCCCTGTTGTCTCATGCCGTCCTCCTGTGTGTCTGTCTCCATGTCCCTTTCTTTCTTCTTGCAAGGACCCTGGTCCTATCGATTCAGGGTCCATCCTGCTTCATACGACCTCACCTTAACTTCTTCCATCTTAATCATGTCGGCAAAGACGATTTCCAAGTATGATCATGTTCACAGATGCGAGGGGAATGAGGAGGGTGCAGTTAGGCCTCCAACATATCTTTTTTTGGGGGGGGACATAATTCAACTTGCGAGTGTCATTATGGAAAGCGCGACAGGCTGAGAGCCATGAGTGTGGTGAATTTTGTCTCAGGGGTCAGGTGTCCGTTGGTGAAATAGAGGAGTGGCTCTAAAATGCTATGATTATCTGAGCCTCTCTTGATTCTAAAAATGAAATCCATCTAGAGGCAAAAACTGAAGCAACTAATTGAAACCATGTGTTCAAATCAAAACTGCCATTTGAGGAACTAGGGATTACATAACTAATAACCTCAGCCCTCACTGACCCTGGCCACATCAGGAAGCAGTGCTTATGAAAGAATGCACTTTGTTTGAACAATTTCTTCAGTCGGGCAGAGGATAGATTTTCTTGTGTAACTGGCATTTCCCTCCCCTCCCTCAGAATGTGCTTTGATAAATATATTTGAAAGAAACAACATGAAGAATAAGAAAGTTTTTTTTTACTCTCTAAATGTAATCTTCCTATACCATGGCTTGAGCTTCGAGTAGTGAGACAAAGTTAGTATTAAAAATGATCCCTGGGGCACCTGGGTGGCTCAGTCAGTTAAGCGTCTGCCTTTGGCTCAGGTCATGATCCCGGGGTCCTGGGACAGAGCCCTGCATTGGGCTCCCTGCTCAGCGGAGTGTCTGCTTCTCCCTCTCCCTGCTCATGTACACTCTCTCTGCCTGTCTCCCTCTCTCTCCCTCTCAAATAAATAAATAAATTCTTTGGAATTTATTGGGAAAAAAATGCTCCCTAAGGCTAACTGTGAAACAAAGATGGGCACTGAAGACCTTCCATTCACAGTCTACACCTGCCCCTTACTTTCCTTGACTCTCTTCGCCACTTACGGTAACACATATTTTTGGGGTTTTCTCTGCCATACAACTAATATATGGGTCATGTGTATAGTGTGATTGTGTCTTCAGCACATGTCACATTGTAATGTAATCTTGCCTGTTGCTATCCAGCCAGCCATTCCCATGTCATATTCTCTCATCTCTACCTATTTTGTGATTTGATTGTATCTGGGAATAACGGCCACCTGTTAGGAGTCCATCCTGGGTTTGACAAAGGTAGCCCTTTGACACTTACCCTGTATTCCTGAAAAGGATACAAAGGTTTGGTAGGATCTTAAAAGATAGTTCAAATGGAAAGAGAATTCTTTCAAATTCTCTTGGAGGCTGAAGAACATAGCACATATTTGGAGGAAACCCATCTATTTCATTAGTAATCTAGTCCCAGATGAGCCTGTAAGAGGCACTTCGGGCCCCAATTATGAAAGGGCTTTGCCTGCAAGACTAAGAATGCTGGAATTTATCTCGTAGGCAGAAAGGATCCCATGAAAGTTTGGGGGAAGGTGGTTAACATAGCAATGTTTTCAGAAGCTATCCCTTTATCAACACACCAGGCGGGCTGCTCCAGGAGAATCTGCGTTTGCAGAGCCCAGCTGTGAAGTCATGACAAAAGTCAGAGCAAGGGGTAATTCCAACCTGCACCAAGCTAGTGATATTGGCAGAGAAAGGGAAGGTATAGATCCAAGAGACAGGGAAGACCCAGAAACAAGTGGTCATTGGCATGAAAGTGGGGCTTCTAGTCCCAGCAGATAGAGGGATGATGTGAGCCCATGAAAGTGTGAGAAGGACCGTGTTCTATTTTGGATGTGTTGAGTTTGAGGTGACTTCAGGACAACCCAGTGAAGATGTTCCCTGGGAAGCATGAGGTCACTATCTCTGCTCTGAGTTGATTATAAAGAAGGTTCCCAAGGG
This sequence comes from Taxidea taxus jeffersonii, assembly GCA_003697995.1. Lineage (NCBI taxonomy): Eukaryota > Metazoa > Chordata > Mammalia > Carnivora > Mustelidae > Taxidea > Taxidea taxus. The sequence goes on along the minus strand of RCUC01098659.1, from coordinate 19,946 downwards.
CACAGACTACGGCTCTGTGTCCTTTGCTGAATTCACATGCCCTGCACTGTGTTTGCTGAACACATAGAGGCTTCTCAGGAAAGCCAGGTTAAGGTCTTTACACAAACTTTTCATCAAACACACAACTGAATCATTTGCAGCCCTACCTCTCTCTGCAACCGTGGCTGCGAGAAAATTGTAGTTCTAACATTTTTAGCGTCGCGACTCTTAAAGAGGACATTCTTCTAAAATCAGCTTTTTACTGGGGTGTGAAAAGTGATGCAGGAATAGCCTGAAGTCACGTGTTCCCTATTTCTAAGAAATGGGAGTAGATCTCAGAAGCCTGAACTTTCAGATGACTCGTTTCATCAGGCTACTTATTTTTTTTTCCTTTGCTAGTTGACATATTAACATGATACATGGCAGTCGTTCCAAAGATCCTGTCTGAGAAGAATGACCAGAAAGTCTCTTTTTACCCATCAAATGGTGGTGGGAGGTTGGGGGGGAGAGAAGTGTTGGTTAGATGCCAAAAGCAATCATGTGTTTTAGCTATGCCCTTGGTTGGTATGCTCATAAAAATAATTTACAGGGGGAAAGTTGACATGGGGCCACTTGGTGTTCTTATAAGCAGTGCCTTCTGACTTCAGTTGAGAGAGACAAAAATATGAATAGGGCAGAGGTAAAGAAACAACATGACATGCTGACACGTGGCTATGGAGTGCCGAAATCAGTTCTCTTGCCCCATTTGAGAAGGGAAGTTCATTTGCTTTTCCATCGACTCAGGCAGGATGGAATCTGGGAAGGGATTCTGTGCCAGAAGCCAGGACGCTTGGGTTCAAGTTTTGATCTTAACCAGATCAAAAGAGAAGTTCTGCTTCTAACCTTGGGTGAATCACCTCACCCTTTGCAAGCTAGCAGTTGGACTATCATCTTCCCTCCTTCACACATCACCTTCTCTATCCCGAGAAGCAATCTTCATTAAGCAATCGCTTACGAGATATATAAAATACCTATGTATTTTTGGGCGTTGTATATATCCTACCGAGGGAAGCTCATCTTCTTGGGGCCACTAATGAAAATTACAAGTGCCTGGCTCATTTGTGTCAAGATGATATGAGTAAACTGAAGGTCACTTTCAGCATACTTTACCATGCCTCCCAGGCACTGCTGATAAGAAAAAGACAAAAGGACAAAGACAAAATTAACTTTTAATTTCCCGTCCAAGCCACAACTAACAGAAACCGAGAGATGGGTAGACTCTCTTACATTCAAGGGAGAATTATATATTAAATCTCTTATCTGATTTAACTATCAGAGATAACCAAGCATGCACCTATTTAAATCTGTATTTATAGTTAGGTAGGGTCCCAAGCTCTGAGCGCTAATAAATTTTAGTGACACATTTTCATATCTAGTATCAGTCCAAAAATCTTTCAGCCCTAAATTAGATGAATAAATAAACAAATCAGATACATTAATTTTCTCTTTGGAGCAGTTTTCTTTCCAAGCAATCCCTAAAGTTATTTTCATGCTGCTGTAAAATATTACTTAACATAATGAGTAATTTTCTCACCCTCCAAGATACTAGCCACTGAACCTGCTTCAGTACTTTTTTTTAATTCTCTAGCATCACCAGGAATATTAGTAAAGAACATGATTTCTTTTTTTTTTTTTTTTTTTGGTATCTGATTTATTTCATGAAATTGGATCAGTAATTATGGCTGGTAAAGCGTTAGCCATAGAAGCCACCAAACAAAGTATGTTGATAATATACGTGAACTGTGAGAAATGAATTAATTTTACAGACTACCCCACTCATGAATGAACTATGATGCTTAAAGAGAAATGACTAGCACTTTCAAACAATAGATTTTAAGACAATTTTTGTCTAAGCTTTTCTTATATAAACTTTTCTTCTTTGTGAAGCCTATCTTAATTCCACCATTTTTATGATTGCAAGCAAGGTACACTCTTGGCTTCAAGAAAAGCCCAATTTAGTGATAAACCTTAAATATATAAAAACAAATTATCACTTTTTTGCTTTACAAATCTATTCTTTTTAAGTACAATACTCGATCGTACGTAAGTCTAATCTATTTTCTATAACGATGATGGCTCAGAAGCCCTTTGTTGTATGAAACATGTTTTACCCCTGCTATAACTTTTTCAATACTCAGGATTGCTACTTAACAACAATGCACCATTCAAGAACAATGTACAATACCAGCTTTAGATTTGACAAGTTCTGAAACTGACAAAGGAATAAGCATTCCTCCAAAATGACAGTATTCGAAAGCTACATAATAATTCCACTTGATCCTAGGTGGATACAATTCAGGAATTCACAATGAAACAAAAAGTCTAAGGGAAAATAATAACCTGGAAGTCTGTAGCAGGTAGTATACATAGTGCATAAGATCTGAATATCCATTTCAATCTTCTAACTTCTCCTTTGAAGAGAGAATATTAAATGTTCTCTTGGAAGTCCTGTGTTTAGTCTTAAACAGTGGAAACGGTGGTATTTAAATAGAGAGCTATAGGAGGAATTAAAAGTATTTTCATTTAAAGTCTAACCAGGAGGCATGGAGTTTTAAAAAACATTGTTTTTAAAAAATGTTTTTAATGATATCAGTCATAGTCCACAGTCCATTACAGATAAGCAAAAAGAGTAAAATAAATGTCATCCATAATTCTAAAATTACTGATACACATACAATCTGTTATAAATTGAATTGTATCCCCCCAAATTCAAATGTTAAAGTCCTAGCCCCTAGTACTTGAGAATGTTCCCTTATTTGAGATAGTCTTTACAGAGATAACTGAGTTAAAGTGAGGGTATTCGAGTGGGTTCTAATCCAACATGACTTGTGTCCTTTTGAAAAGGGGGAATTTGAACCCTGAGACCTACCATATATAGAAGGAAGGCGACGTGAGGAGACCTAGAGGGAAGGCACCATTTATGAGAGAGGCCTGGAACATCCTTCCCTCCAGCCCTCACAAGGAACCGATCTTGCTGACACCTTGATTTTGGACCTCTAGGCTCCAGAACTGTGAGACCGTAAACTTCTGCCATTTAAGCCTCTTGTCTGTGGCACTTTGTTATGGAGTCCTAGAAAACTAATACACTCTTCATCTGCTTCCTAAGCACGTATATAAAACACACACACACACACACACACACACACACATATAGGCATATGTATACATATTTTTAAATTGATATCATAAAATGTGTACACTGTTTTGTAACTTTTTTCCCATTTTACATTTAAGAACCTCTCCCTAAGTCTTAAGATATACCAGTAACAATAATGCTGCTGCCACTGCTGCTGAGGAAAAAGTTATCATTAAATGAGCATTTATTAGGTACCAGGCACTGTTTTAAGTACTTTATGTCTACAATTCTCATCCTTATGGTTTCCAGAGAATATCATTTTTAATGACTACATGGCATTGCATTCCGTTATACAGACTTATCAAAATTTTTGAAGTATATCTTATTATTAAATATTTAGATTTCTTCCATTTTGTGATTTAAATAATATCTCTGCCATAAACATCTTTACACCATAGTCTAGATACATATATATTACCTTCTTGGGATGAGGGTCTGTGGGCTTATAAAACTTAATGGTGATTTAGCAAAATGTATACATTGATATTATACATATTTTATTTTAAAATATATGTAAACATAATATGTGCATGTATAAATGTGTGTGTGTGTGTATGTGTGTATGTATACAGAGAGAGACAGACAGACAGAGTGGAGAAGAGAGACAGTATCTTCTAGGATAGTCACGTGAATTTTACCAATTTTTATCCCCTCAGAAATAAAGGAAGTATCTATTTTCCTTGGCCCTTTTATTTCTTAAGGCTCAGCCAAGTTATACAGGCAAACAATGATATCTCACTGTCGTAATTTTTGTGTTCTTGACTTCTAAAACCTTGCACTTTGGGAATCTGTGCTTTAGGCCTTCCTATTTTATTTTTGTGAATGTCTTGTTTGTTTATTTTTAACCTGAAATCATAGTAACTGTCTTTCTGGATTATTTTTTATGATTTTTCAATTTCCCAATGTCTTCTCCAGTTTAAGAATTAACATCAGCCATTCCTTGTTTGGTCACCTCTAACCCACAATGCTTCTTATCCCTTCTAGGGTCATATTTCTGACAACCTCAATCAGACAGACCACAAATATAAACCAAGAAATAAAATATAAGGGTCCTTAAAATGAAGGAAAATCATGAAGTCATGAAGGAAAAGTCCTGAAGTTCATGGATAGCATTCCAAAAGAGACCCTTGTAATGGAGTTTGTTTATACAAATTTTAGTGACAAAATGGAAGAATCAAAGACAGAAAACTGATACATTCTTCATCGTTTTGTTAAAATGACTCCTTGATGCTAACTCACATTAAATAAAACACTTACTTCTTTTTGGAACTTTTCTCTCTGCACCACCTCTTCTGTACCCTCATTTCACCCTTCTTATTCCCTTCTCTAGCGTTCAAAGTTACTACAGAGATTTAAATATGAGTTTTTCTGCACTGTCTTCATTGATTCTCTATTCATCTGCTATGTGGTTCCTTTTTGATCTGCTAATATTACATATCACATACATCTTCCATATGGCACTTGTTAAATGTCTCTTAATTATCTGTTCTATATGTTTCTGACATCTGACTGTGAGCATCTTTAGATCGTTGGGCCTGGCAGCTTTGGAGGTCCAGTGCCTCGTCCCGGACAAAGGCCAGAGAGCTGGCGACGTCGCTGGTGCTGAGGGTAGATGTGGGTTGAGGGTCGATCCAAGACCTCTTCTGACTAAGGCTAAATTTTATGAAATTCGTCAATGTGCAGAGAGTTAGCTCTTTGGAAGGCAACAAACGTACTAGCTTATGCATGAGACAATGATCCACCCTGAAGGGCTTAGGTCTATACATCCATCCGTGCGTATGTGACAATTACAGATGTCACCTACCTCCGTATCTCCCCTGGTCTTGGGCTTTTGTTGTTGTTGTTGTTGTTGAATCTGTAAAACAAGAGTGTTGTGACATGATCTCCAAAGGGGTTTTCAGCCCGAAGTCTGTGCTTCTTATTACAAGTAGACAAGACTGGATGCCAAGTGTCTTCCCTGCATTTGGGGGGCAGGTGGAGCCTGGAGCTGCTGGTGTCAGTGTCTCAGAGTCTCAGAGATAGCATCCTGTTTCCACACAACAGTGCCGCTGTGTCTCTGATAGCCGATCTTATCAGAAGTGGTTACTCGCTGCTGTCTACAGGAGCAGACAGCTGCTGTGTCCAAATTTGCCGGCTTCACCACTGGAGAGTGTAGGCAGCCGTCACACTCCTTCTCGGGGGGCTCTTAGGCTGCTAACCGAAGGCTTGGGAGAATACGCCCTCACAGGGACAGGCAGCCACAGGTAAGGGCTCACCTAGAACCAGGGCTGTTTCCCATTTTCATTAATTGTGACAATTTGTTTGGTCGCCAGGTGGGGCCGGGACTGGGGGATATGGTCAAAGACAACTGCAAGCACATTTATTAAGAACAAATGAATCTAAAGAAATGGAGGACGGGGCACAAGTTTACAACCTGATAATAATAATAATAATAACCATCATCATCATCATCATCATCATCACAATAATTGTTTATAAGCATGTAAGTCTATGGGTATTGTGGGTTTTTGGGTAAATAGGTAGATTTTGGGGTAAATATGTAGATAAAGTTGATAAATATGTAAAAATGTAGATGGTTCCAAATGGGGATACCATAAGGAGCTGAAAAAGAGAGGGCAAACTACCCGATAATTTGGAGGCATCCCTGTGTCCTCCTGCAGTGATGGATGGATATTTCAAGGCCTGAATACTCTTCTTAGTACTAAACCTTGGGCAGAAAACTAAAAACTTCCATAAGGTAGGAGGAAGTGATAGTGTTAGTTGGAAATGGTGAAGACTTATGAATCATATTATCAAAATGACTTTCCCTTATGAGGAAGCTCTGGCATATGCGTGCTGATGTTTGTGTCGACAATTTTGAAGATGGAATCAAGACCTCTGTCTTGCCCTTAGTGAAGGTGAGTGACGCCATGTTAAAAAGTTGTCACCTCCAACCTGATAGAGTCCCTGGGCCCAAAGAGAGCCTAGACTCCATTTCTTCTCCCACTGGGCCTTCCTGAGCCGCTTCGATTTCGTGTCTCCCTGCAGTAGGACTTGTTGGCAAAGGGAGCCACAAGGCCTGAACTGAAATGACCTTGTTTCCAAAGGGATCCCAACAGCTCCTTGAGAGGAAAAGATTTCCTCGAATTACGTTTCATTCACAGGGCTAGATGTAGGCCCCTCGCAGTTGTGCTAAGAATTTCCTTACATGGATTCTACCAAGACAACAATTTTAATCATACAGACTATTTTAAGTGGCTCTTTGTGACAGGCAAAGGGTTGTACTTGGCATGGCGGAGGACAGGAAGACCTCCCTCTGGGAAGTCTCCATAAAGAGGTCATCAGCTGCTTACCTTCCTGAGAAGAAAAGATTTACTTTGGGTAAAATGCGGGTGTCATAAAGATTTGCCACAAACATGAAATGTAAGTCTTTGGCAGTTTCTATAAAGTGTCATTAAATACATTTCAAAAGTATTGAATTTTCATAATATGGCCTAGGAGGGAAAAGGATATTTGTGTATCTGCGTTGAAAATAATGTCTTTGTTATAGTCTTGGGCAATATTTAATTTAGCAAGGTCATAGATAATGGGAAACTCCCATATTACAGAGAGATCAAATCCTTAATTGCTAAGCGCTTATAATAAGTACATAAGCTAACTAAGAAGCCTTACTGGGTTATAAATGATTGCAAGATATTTTGTAATAGCAACCACACCATCATTTTAATATGTCTGCCAAGTACCATGAAAGCATCTATCAAGTATATTTCCAGCCTGAAGTAAAAACGTAGTTATTTTTAGAGACCCTTGAGAAATTTATCTTCTCAGATACTAGTTTTCTAGCATTTGGGGAAAACCTTCACTAAACCACTTGGTATAAGAAATTACTAAAATGGAAGAGATGTCACAGTGCTATTCTGCCCTTTCTGTTTTTAAAAATCTCTCCATCCCAGTGCTGTTCACAATAGGGCAGGATGCGTATCTTGAACAAATTGTATCGCCCGAGAGGCAAAAGTATTTTTTTTCCCTGTGTTAGGTGCATTATACCCCCAATTCTCAAAAGGATCCCATCATAGTGGTGATAGCATTTGCCCCATTGTTATAGCAGGGGAAACTGACGTACTGGGTGTTCCATACCTTGCTCAAGGTCATTCAGGCAATCAGTGGCAGGCCAGGAGCATCCTAACCCAGACAACCGGCTTCAAAGTCTGGATGCATAACCACTATATCAGTCAGCCTCATCAATATAATTGGCAAAAATTACAAGGATTCAGGGGTTTAATGCGTGTGTTGGGGAGGGGGAGTCAATATTAAGGCTTCTATTCAAGGCCTAATGTCATAGAAAATAGGCTGCCACTTTGCTAAAGTTGAAAATCTACATTGCTATAGTTGCTAAAGTTGAAAATCCAGGTGCCATATTTTAGTTGACTTAAAAGTATTTAAGTGCTGTTTCGACTGGGAAAAAATAAAAACTTCAACTGTATTTGAAATAAAGATGTAAGGTGAGCACAGCTTGCAACTTTAATCAATTGTCTCCAATTAGTTCTTTTCTTTTTAAGTTTTCAAGCTTACAGAAAAGTTGAGAGATTATTATATGAAATATACTAACAATAAAGCCATAGAACCTTCATCATGATCTATCATGGCTAATATTTTGGCACATTAGATTTATATTTATATATAATATATACATATATATATAACATTCACATGTCACATTTGATCTTCGTATATAATTTACATGTTATATGTAGTATATAAATATATATATATATATTTTAAGATTTTATTTATTTATTTGACAGAGATCACAAGTAGGCAGAGAGGCAGGCGGGGGCGGGGGGGGGGAAGCAGGCTTCCCGCTGAGCAGAGAGCCTGATGCGGGGCTTGATCCCAGGACCCTGAGATCATGACCCGAGCCAAAGGCAGAGGCTTTAACCCACTGAGCCACCCAGGTGCCCCCAAAATATTTATTTTTTTTTGCTCAAGTATTTGTAATATCAGGACAGAGAACCCTCAATATATAAGGATACATCACTGAGAAACAAGGAATATTTCTCACACAATTTGCAATAGTGATATTATCGTGTTTAAGAAAATTATAATTCCTTAATACAATCTAATAGCGAAGCTGCATTCAAGTTTTCCACAATTTTGCATGACAAATATTTTACAGCTATTTTGTTCAAGCCTAGGTCAAAAAACTTCCACTCATTGCATTTGCTTGTTCTAACTGTTAAGTCTTTTTTTCTAATTTACTTTTGAAATTGTTTCATTGGACTTGTATAAAGTGCTCCTTAAATGAGTGATTTTTTTTTGTAATTCAAAAGAAAGAATGACATTTGGAATTGATATCTTTTTTAGAGAAATTAAAACAAATAAAATATAGCCACCTGGCTTACGATTATCTTTTAGATAACCTACCCAAGTTGTCCAGAACAATGACTTTGCCCATCTTTTACCATGGTCTTCTTTCCCAGCCCACATCTAAAATGGAAACTAATGAAAAAAGTTAAAACCTTCTAAATCCAGAGCTGAAAGATAAAAAATGTTGGAAATCAACCCACATAACCACCTCACTTAACACATTAGAAAACCAAGTTCCCAGAGGTGAAATAAATTGCCCTCAGTCACAATTACATATTAACAGAAAATGGAACTAGAACAGAGGTCCAGACCACTTTCCAGTAACACCACAGTAGAAGAAGATCATATTACCTGGCCCCTGTCCTTCAAAAAGACTGCAGAACAAATGACTTTTCAGATCCCATGCTTCGGCACAAAAGTCAATAGAGTGCTTCCTGACATTCCAATTTGCATCTGTGACAGCACATTTTATCAAATAAGTCTGCAGGCTGAGCTCCTTAGACCCAGTTCAAACCTGTGGACATGAGGTCGAAGAGTTGTACTGAGTCTTTTGTGCTCACCTGCATGCCTGATCAAGCTACATATAGGATTAAGGCTCTCAGCAGAACCTTGGAAACTTGACCATTAACAAATAAGCTCAAGGAGACGCAATGCTACATCCTCTCCCTGTCTGTTTCTTAGACCCCGCTTTTCTTTTGTCGTTGGAGAATTATTTCTTCTCTTCCCCTGTTTTCTCTGGTGGTCCCACACGGACCCAAGCAAGGCCAACTCAATATATGGGAATTGGGAGAAAGACTATTCTCTTTCTTTTGGACCATTTCCTGTAAGGGTATGGGCTTAACAACTTTTCCTGACACATGGTGAGAACTTTAGGTCAATATTCAAATAACAACAACAACAACACAACAACAAACCTCATGCAGAGCCAAGATACAGAAAAAGAGAGCCTTGACAACACCACCTGGGCCTACTTGGAATTCTCAGTTAGCTAAACTAATAAATTCACATTTTTCCTTTGCTAGATGTCAGATTTCTGTCATTTACAGCCAAAAGGGTCCTTATGAGTACAAAGTTCTGCTTTACAGAGAATTGTGAAGCCCTGAGGTTTTAGGGCATCTAAAGATAGTGTTTTGTACCTTGCTAAAACTATTTTTAATTTTGAAAGCAGAAGCTACATATGTACAGGGGTGCTCTACCCAGCAGTGACCAATCAGAAATAAAATTTGTGTTTTTTCCCTTTTCTTTAAGAGAGATGTGCCAAAACCCTCATAATTTAAGCCTGGGTGAAAAAGTGCCTTATCATCACAGAGATCAGGCTGATTTACATATGGTACCTTAAAATTACTTGGGAATCGCCATTAAAAGGATAGATCACCTTGGCTAACTCACTGAAGGTTGCTCCCCTGAGAAATGCGGACATAGGATAAATCTGAAAGGTGTAAAGAAAGAAGTCAAGATCAGTTACTCCTCCTTGGGTATGTCTGAAGAGGAAAAGCAATTGAGCTGAGGGGAAGGCCAGACTCAGCAGTTAGTTGCCATCAGGACTGATCTGCGCCACTCCTTAGAACTAGCTTGCCTTTAGACGCTGGACTTGCTGGAGCTCTACACCACCTTCGACCAGACTTAGAACCAAAGAAGTGCAATGGCCGTAGCAACCACTGTTCCAAGTATGTAGGGTGGTCTTCAACAGTGAGAAAAGCAGCACCAGAGATTAATCCCTTCCCGCGCTCTCTCTCTACTTAACGGTAGTGGGAACTGCCCCTCTTTGAACTGGGTAGGGGGGAGTTGGTGGGTCGAAGAAAGGCAGAGGAATCTCAAGAGAAAAATATGAGACCTCTGGTTAGAAAGTGTGCATGTGGGTCCTACAGCAATTAATTGAACATGAAGAAAGAGTGACCAAGCGATTGCCTTTGTATCTGGAATTTCTGAAGCAGTCTCTATGGTTAGAGACATCACTAGCTGTACCAATATAAAGAGATATATCTATGATAGATAAAGATACCTATGATAGATATATCTATGATAGATAGAGGAAGGAAGGAAGGAAGGAAGGAAGGAAGGAAGGAAGGAAGGAAGGAAGGAAGGGAGAGAGGAAGAAAGGACATATAATCTCATTTGCTAAAGACAGATTTGGGGGTATTCAGATTTTAAACTCTATTCTCTGATATTTGATCTGCCAACTGTGAGGTGTTGAAGAGTGCATGGCCTCAAGTAAGACCAACACTGGGCTCTCTTCACTAGATTCTGGGCAGACCTTCTGCAATAAATTTAGTGCAAGCTTTTGTGTACACAGTTACAATCCCAAGGGAAGCAATTACACTTTATAAACCAGAAGAGGGAAAAAACAAACTATTTGCTCTTCCCCATAGGCAGTAGGTACCTGTAAATATCTCTCTACATAGGGGGGACACCATACTGCTACTGCCTCCCCCTCTCACTAGGTATATTTTATTTAGAAGCCAAGTTGTGAACATCTCTAGATGATTGCTTTACATATTCCTCTTCTCTTTGACCTAAACCATTGCTCCAAAACCTGTGTTAATTTTTAGTTAATTTTTAGGTATGTTTCACACTCTGTACCAAATTTTTATTGTCTGGTTTTATCCCTTTGTTATTCTATCTACTAGAAATGTTTATCAGGCTGCCCCCCTGAGCTCAATCTTTCTTCAGCCATCACTGTCAGACTCCCTCAAGAGATTTCTCCTGTCACCCGCTGGGATCTTGCTTCACCCTCAAGTCTGAATGTTCTGGAAACAACATTATTTTTGGTTTCAACACATGCAATTAATCATGCACATTTATGACCTGCAATCTCCAAGAAGGCTTCAGGATGTACCCAATGAGAGGGCTCATGGGCTAGCAGGCAAAATGCCAGTTCAGGCTTGAGGATACTTGATACTTCAGTATTTCTAGCTCTAATACAAATTGCCTGAATCTGTGTAAAAAGAGACATTGAAGGGCTCTGCCTTTGGGAGAAGGTAGGAAGCAGAAGAGATCTTTTTAGAGCTCTTCTCCCTTTCCCCTGGCCTATGTCCCCCAGGCATCTTAAATCATGTTCATCCTGTTCCTCCGGATTATTCCTTTCGCCATTGACTATCTACAACCTGAAACCTGGCTCAGCCTAGAAACAGTATTGGGCACAAAAATCTTATTAGGGTGGATGGTCATGGGTAGAAAGGTGGTTGCAAAACATATTACAAGGGTGGGTTGGGATAGGAGCTGAAATATGGGAGAGGTTTCATTACCCTGGTAACAGAAACACACAAACCGTGAGAGACAGAAACCAAAATCACTGGTCATTATAAATTCAGATTCTAACTTGCTCCGATAGTTGTCTCCAAAGTCACTATATTACAAGATTTGATCTCATAATTTTATTATTATTATTATTTTTACAAATTATAAAAGTAGTATCTGTTCCTTATATCAAAATCACATAATACAGAAGTCTAAAAAAATGTAAAACCTCCCAAACCTAATTCTCTGGAAGGAAAAATTGATTACAACTTGGTAATTTAAAAAATTACCAAAAAATACATGCATTTTTTTTTATATAAAATGCACACATAGAAAGAAGTTTTCTTTGGCAGGGGGGACTGTTCTATTCTTTTGCATAAATAGGATAACAATAAACATATGTTTCACAATATTCTTTACTCTTATTCTGGTATGGACATCATAACTGTTCATTTTTGAGAATATAGATTTGAAGTTTAATGGGTAACTGACTATGGATTGTTATTTACAACTGAGTCAATATTAAATTAATTTGTCCAAGGAACAGGGAATAAAAAGTGTATTTTTCTTATAGGGCTTCAATTCTTTTAGGGAAATAAAGCCAAACCAAATAAATATGTAAATAGGAAAAATTTCCTGTAGCAATAACTGTTCTTCAAATAATGAAAATACATTGCTATAATAGAGTTACTGAGTAGTTCCTTTATGTTTTTATGGTAGCTCTTCAAAATCTCATCCACCAGAAAAAAAAAAAAGAAAGGTACGAGTTTTATGTCATAGTTTCTCTGCAATTAATTTCTCAGGGTTCAAAAATATCTTCCAAGTGCTAATAATGGGAAGGTGTTGTATAAACTCAAGCAGACTTTGAGCCATGGTATCCTGTAAGGCTAGCTCTTTGTAAGGCAAAGAGGTCTTTGCCTTATGGTCTGATTGACCTTGGCAGTATTACAGGGTCATATTTTTACATGGCTGAATTGTTCTTGAACAATTTCTACAATGTCCTAGGTACAAATAGCTTTTCTTCAACACCAGGCATGCGTGTCTTATCTTCCTACCTATTCTCCCCACACTCTATTCTTTCATGAATTTTATAAAAGAAGAACTATTACAGGGTATGTAAAGAAAACTCATCCCCATTGACTTTTTTCTTTCAGCATGTCCTCTTTTCATGCTACGTTATAGTTGAAATATTGCACTCATGGACTTCTGGTTTGTTCTTAAGACGGACTTTATTTGTGAGTTTATCTTGTTGTTTTGGAGCTCCATTATCACATGGAATAACCTCTTTTCACTTTTATCCTAGGATGGAAAAGAGCTAAGAAAGGGATGTGATTTTATCAGCAATTTGCCTAGGAAAAATTCCAATCTTTTTTTCTGACCTGTTCTTCAAGGAAACTGCAATGTCATCACAAAAGAGAAAGAAATTGCAGTCAATTCTTGACTATCAAAATATTTCCAAGAAAATATCATTTTTGAATAAAAAAGTAAAACCCATTCCCATGAAAGTTATCCTTTTATCTCCATGCTTCAACTCAGTGTTGTGAAGGGGGGAAAGTGCTGTACTAGAAACCAAGAATCCGGTGGGGTACCAGCAATATCCCAAATGGCATATTCAAGCAAAGTAGTTGAAGAGAGCTTAAAGATACAGCAATTTACAAAAGGGTACAGAGGGTACAATGAAACCAACAAAAGACAGTGAAATGCTAAGGGGACTAGTGTTGCCCTCTCAAGGGCTGAGTGAGCTATAGATGTCGATATAGAAGGTATGGGGCTCTGATGGAAGCTGCAGACATCATCATGCCATCCTCATCATTATTCCTGTTGAGGGAATAAATACCTCAACCTCACTTTCCTCCAAAATGGTGTCCCTTGATGCCATCTCCCTTTGGCAGAACCCAACTGGAAGCCTGAGGACAGGAGAATTTGTGCTTATAGTTCACACATGTCAACCTCCCATGGTAGAGAGCAGTGTGATAAAGGATAGGGAGGAGCTTCCTGGCAAAGAGGATAACCTAGCACATCAGATCCCGCCACTGGTAAAATCTTGGAGTCCTGGCCCTGTTCTTTCCTCTCTGAATTAGATGGTGGTTAGTGATCATTCCAAGACCTCAGATTCTGTGGATATGTCTTATTGGAAGAGGAAGAAGTTCATGGCTGAAAAGAATAGGTGAAAGTTACACAAAAAAAGCTTTAAAAAAATTCTCAGCATCCTTATTTCATGTCTTCTTTGTATACTCCAAGGGTGACTTTTCTCCACCTTAAAAAAAAAAAAAGTTTAATGGATAATTAAAATGTCTTATGTAAAGTATGAATGTGTTACATGAAGTAAATGAAGTATGCCACTTTGGAAAAATTATTTAACTTTTACGTGTTTTTTTCTTGAAACATCAGTGTAAATGTGAAATGCTTATAGTGTTTGTCATTTTTACATTTTTCTAGATTTAGCATACTTATCAAAATTAGACAGCACTGACAAGTTTTGATCGCCACTAGATTCTAAGCTCCCTGAGAGGGGTACACGTGCATTTTTGTATCTTCCTAGTATCTGTGTAATGGGTTTAGCAGTCATTTCATAGAGAATATTTGTATCCTGAGAACTTCCTGTGTGTTAAGCACTATGTTAAATGCCCTTTAAATCATAATCTCCTTCAATCCCCAGAACAAATTTAAGTTAGAGAAGTTAAACAACTTGCTCAAGTCACACAGACAGTAAGTGTTACAGCTAAGAGCTAACCTGGGTCTGAGTGACTGATCTATTTGTGCTTCTTACTGGTATGTACGTTGAACTGCCACTTGCAAGTGAATAAGTCAAGGGGGTAAGGGATATGCGAATGGCTTTCTATCTTGTGGGGCAGAGAATGCTAAAGACATTGTTGGTGGTTTTATTATGAGCATCATTATCGTTCTGCTGAGGAATATGAAAAAGTTTACGCCCTCAAGTTCATTAAAATGTGGTGGGGAGTATTAGCTACTTACTCAAATGCCTGTAATGCAGTATGGGATAAAGCAAGGATCCTAAGACAAGTACAAAAATGCATACGAGGGCAGTGGCCCACTGAACAATATATGGGGTTTCCACAGTGAAGAGAAGAAAGGATGGAGAGAGCATCATGAACAAAGAGAGCATCATGAACAAGAACATCATGTGTGGAGGTTGGAACACACAGGGTGTGTACAGGAATCAACAAGGGATGTGATGACTGGAACACTGGGAAGTATAGGGGAACACTAAAAGAAAAGACTAGAAAGGTAGGATGAACTTAGTGAGGGGACTACTTAATGGTACTATCATCAGTATATATTTTTAGAACTTGTTGACAAGTTCTCTCATCAAATGCCATGATGAAATCTAAAAACATGTTGTCTACTGGATTTTCTTGATCTGGCAATTTTGCAACCTTGCCAGAAAGAAAATGAGGTATGACTAACCACTCCCAATACTGCTCTCCTCCAGTAAATTTTCCACACTAGAGTCAGTGGGAGCCTCTTAAAATTCATCTCCAATTATGTTACATTTTCCTTAACACACTTGGCTGGCTTCTCATTTCCCAGATTCAACATTGCTGACCTCTTCAGCCATATCTCTTACTAGATTCCATCCCAAAGATGTTCCAAACACACCAAACTTCTTAAATGTGCTCTTCCTCCTGGCCGTACCCACTTCCTTCACACCTCTGTTCCTGGCTGTCATCATCTAGGCCCCCGACTGATCTGTCCCTGCTAGGATGCCATCCCTGTGGCCTCCTTCAGAGGTCATCCTGCAGAGCTCCCCTATGCCATTTGTTGCATACCTGTCTTTGTGCCTCTGCCACAATATTTTGTTGTATTCATTTAGATTTCAGAGGCTTTTTCTTATTTATTTTTATATTCCCGGTTCCTGGAGCAAAATAGGAATGCATAGATCTTTACATAGTGAGGGAACAAATGAATGAAGTGGCAGCATTTTCTATAATTAGAAAATATGATATAATTATATTATATAAAACTTAGCTTGAAAGTTATAGAACCAAGAGCTTTCCTGCTGGTCTCTTCTTAGATGGTGAGACTTTCAGCACCTCTGTGAATAGCTCACATCTTCTCCACCTCCTTTATTCAGTCTCTGAGGTGGCTGTTGAGATAACCTCTTATATCTTTAACCTGTCCAGGCAGCCATAATATGTTCCTACAGAATTTGTATGCAGAATTTGTATCGTGTCCTTTTTATTTTAAACATTATTCAAGATTTTTTCCCCTTGGCCTGTGAATTTTTGAAGTTTCTCTTTTGGAAGGTATACTTTTCCATCTCTTTACTTCAGTCCTGTGTCCCATCCCATTAGGTTTAAAGACTACATTCTCTGTTCTGTTTTCTCCCAAGAATTACTGGAAATCACTTAAACCACTCAAACTGCATGCTATCTATCAGTTTATATATCATTCATACACTGGTCAAAAATGATTTGAGATAACTAATTTCATAATTTAGCTTAATGGTTCTCATTTAAGAATGACAAATCAATTAATTAAGAATTGAGTTTTATATAATCCCTTTTCAAAGATAATTTCCTAAATAGCTAAACCTTATCTTCATTAGACTTTATTCTTCAATATTGTTTCTGCCTGGCATTCAACAATTCTACTTGTTTTTAAACTCATCTTAATATGGGTCTGCAATAGGAAAACAAAAGGCTGGCCCTATTCTACTTATGGAGCAGAAAAAGGGATGAGTTGAGAAGACTCCCAGATTCAAGTGCTTAAATGTTATTTATATGACTAAATATTTATGTAAACTAAATAGATAGCTTACATCATATAAATATATCCTGTCATCCAGATCTTATTTTAAATAATTTTAATCATCAAATCTGCTAATACCTAATATCTCCTGATATCTGTGATGGGAGTTCTGGAAGAATTATGAAAACAGGTTAGGACATGGAGATGATAAGGTGATTGCAAAGGCCAGGCCACTTCAGGGGTTAAGGGTTAGTGGGCTTGGGAGGACTGGCTTATGACTTGGGCAGTCAGGAATCTCTCTGCTGCATCTGTCATCTTCTAGCTTGGGGGTCACCCAAAGGCAAGGCAGGAAAGAGGGAATGTGTCAAAGTCAAATAGTTGAATTTGGGACATGGGGTCCTGGTAGCTGTAACATCCTGTGACTTGTTCAGCAACATTCAGAGTGACTCATCAGGCACATTTCTCTTAATTCACTTGTTTATTCTTGAGGCCAATTTTACTTGTCTGAAGAAAGAAAACATTAATATTTTAAGGACCTATCACTGGGATTCATGCGTAGGTAATCAAGTCAGACATTCTGAGCCCACATTTGACCTTCTGTAATTATAGAAGATTAATATCAGCAGACTACCTGAATATTATTCTTTAAACCCATGGTAGCCATAAGATCAATTTTATGTATGTATGTCTATATGTACGTATGCATGTATCCATCAAATGCCTAATCCTCTATCTATCAAGTATGGCCTTATTGGGGAATGATGTGGCTCTGTCCTCCAGGTGTGGCGGCCATCTCACTTTATCTGACAACTTCCAAAGAATATACAGTCTTTCTTCACACAATGTTGTGCCTGATGGTAGGTGCTAAATAATTATCTCATTTAAACAAAAATTCATTTTTCTACAGATAAATTTCATTTAACCAGCAGAATTCTTTGCAACAATACTAACATCAAAGACTTCATCATACAACTAAAAATAACATATGTATAAGCATAATTATTATAGTAAAAATATGTGAGTGCCTCTCTGTGCTAGGTATTCCCCATGTGGTCTTTTACACTCTTAGAACCACCTTGCAAGCCTGGTGTCACAATTTTTGATTTATAGATGAAGAGCCGGGATTTCAGTGAGACGAAACAACTTGTCCAAAATCATCTAAGTAATTAGCAAAATTCCAGTTGGTCCTCAAGTGTGTCAAATTCCAAAGCTCCTATTCTTTTCTAGACCATTCCTCCTTCTCTACATCACTGGTTCTTGAAAGAGCAATAACCTCCTCCCTCTCCTCATGCCAGGAGAGGAGTCGATCCCCAAGAAATTTGGCTAAAATGGAAGATGCTTCTACTCCTCTGGGTAGATCCTCCCATCAAGTAGTGTAGATGTCATATGACTATTGCTCAGCCATTTTTCTCTCCTTTTCACTTTCCAAGTTGACTCAACGTATAGGAGCAGTGAATAGAGTTGGCTCTAATTCAGCAGGCCCAGACCCAGCCAAGACTCATCTGGAGTTTCAGTCCTATTTCCTCCTCCTCATCCACCCACCTATCCATTCATTCATTCATCTATCCATGTTCAATCAGCAAAAATTGTATCCAGGCACTATCTCATGTGTTAGAGATTTATTCAAAGAAACAGATCTTGCCTTCAGAGAGCTAAGAGTCTAGCAGAGAAGGAATATATATTTGCGCAAGAATGGGCTGTGTCTAAAGGTTAGTAAAGCTACGAGAAGGACAAGATCAACTCTTCTCTGTGGATCAAGAAAGTTTTTATATAAGAAATGTTTGAGCTGGCTCAGCTGGCATGAAAACACTGTAGACTCAGGAATTTTCCCCGACCCAGGGCAGCTTTCCCCAAAGCACGCTTTTTCCAGATGATTTATGAATTGAGGTATCACTGTGCTTTCTTGTCAGCATGCCATGGATGGAGTGTTGATGAGAGGCACTTTTCATCTCTGCAACACAGTGGAGAATCTTTGTTATGTGGAGGTGCACATCTTGGGATTTATCATCACTCTGAGACAGTGTTAACTGTTCAAAGTGATCGATAATCTTTTGTATGACATCCTGTATGTGTCCTTCAAGAACCCAGTTCTCACGTTTCCAAAGATTTCAGAGGACTCTCCCACAAACTTGTGATGACATGCCTAAGCTCAAATTAAAATCAGTCTGTAGAATGATGGCCTGCCAGGACACAGTGGAGGCAGGCAAGCATCCTGGTGCTTTTTAAAGCACCAGAGCAGAGAAGAATGTGAATCTAAGTGGAGTGGTTGAAAATAGCTGTGCGCTTAGCCATTAGCAGCTGTGGCTTCAAATCAAGGGCCAATCTCATCTAGGCCGTGTAGACAGGCCCCTCCAACACGCATCATTCTTATCTGGGCTCCATATAGCCTTGCCTGATTGGTGATAGAATGATTAGCTTTGTTTTCAAACACAAAACCAAATTATGCATGTGAGCCTGACAGTGAATATTATAAAATGCCCGGGATATAGTCATGTACCAAGTCCGTTCATTCTTTTGAGTGCTCTCTTATTTGCAGAATACCCACTGCATACAATATAAGAATGGTTTACATTTTCAGAATTGGTGTTTCAAGGATTATATTGTCACTGCCACTTAGCGTGATTCTTATGGTCTGTGTTCTACAATCATGTTTTTCTTAATTGATCTCTGTTGAATAGAGCCTAAAAATAAGCCCAACTTAAAAAAACAAATCACAGTACTTAAATTCTAGTGTATTTGAATTAACAGACCCATGAAAATGTAAAATTTTATGAACATATTTAATCTTGAAGCAATTCTAGAATTTGGTGTTTCCATACTGTGGAAAACTACTGTGTAAAATATGTTTGCCAATTGTCATTGAAACCATTTGCATTAATAACCTTTCAGAGAAGAAGTAGAATTTGAAAGGCTGTTATTAAGTTTTCAAATGACTTTATTGAAGATGGGATCATTATCAGAGCTTCCAAAAATAATTCAAAATAGGGATTCCCAGTTCTGGTCCTGAGTAAAGGAGACACTCCCAGTTTAGGAAACAGTGGGCTGGACCTTGTGCCCACTGAGTCCTTAAGGATGGAGGTCAAGACTTTTGTTTCATCCCTGCACATCCAGCTCCCCAAAGGGGTTGGCATAAAGGAGAGGCTTAATATACATTTGTTGAATGGGTGTATGAGGTAATATAGTATTGAGAAACCAGTCAATGGCCAAAGAAATAGGATCAGTTCATGTCTGGGTCAAACATGGTGGAAATGGGGTCAGGATGACCTCTCTGAGCTTCAGTTCCTTTATCTCTAAAGCATAGTGGCTTCTTCATAAGGGTGCTATGAGAGCAAATGCAATAAACACATACAAATGTTTAGAATAATGGTTGACCCTTAGTAAGAGGCCCTTTAAATGCTTGTAACCTCCATCTCTACCAATCCTTCTATGTGCTTCCCCATCCCAACTCTTAGCCTAGGGTGTGTGTGTGTGTGTGTGTGTGTGTGTGTGTGTGTGT
>ML096699.1:44210-63471 GCA_003697995.1 Taxidea taxus jeffersonii | reverse complement strand
TACGGGAGCAGCTAACTACATAAGACAACTGTTAATCAAGATAACAAGTCATATTCATATGAATACCAGGGGAGTCATATTCATATAATACCAGGGGATCCTACCATGCCACTCCCAGTAATAGACAGATCATCCAAGCAGAAAATCAATAAAGAAACAAGAACAGTAAATGACACAGTGGACCAGATGGACCTCATCAATATATACAGAACATTCCACCCTGAAACAACAGAATACTCATTCTTCTTGAGCGCACATGGAACTTTCTCCAGACTAGACCACAGACTGGTTCACAGAGTAAGGCTCAACCAATACCAAAAGATTGAGATTATTCTGTGCATATTCTCAGACCACAATGCTTTGAAACTGGAACTCAAACACAAGAAAAAGTTGGAAGGAATTCAAACACTTGGAAGCTAAAGACCACCTTGCGTAAGAATGTTTGGATCAGCCAGGAGATTGAAGAAGAGCTTAAATAATTCAAGGAAACCAAAGAGAATTAAGACACTTTGGTCCAAACCTATGTGATACAGCAAAGATGGTCTTAAGGGGGAAGTACATAACCATCCAAGCCTCCCTTAAAAAAAAAAATGAAAAATTCAGAATTCACCAGCTTTCTTTATCCCTTAAAGAACTGGAGAATCAACAACAAATTAAGCCAATCCCACAAACAAGAATGGAAATAATCAAGATTAGAGTAGAAATGAATGAGATAGAGCCTAGAGATACCATAGAACACATCAACAAAATTAGAAGCTGGTTTTTTGAAAGAATCAATAAGATCGATAAACCATCAGGCAAAATAATCCAAAGGAAAAGAGAAAGGACCCAAATTAATAAAATTATAAATAAAAGGAAGAGATCATGACTAACACCAAGGAAATAGAAACAATCATCAGAAATTATTATCAACAGTTACACGTCAATAAGTTAAGTAACCTAGAAGAAATGGATGTATTTCTGAAAACCTATAAACTTCCAAAACTGAATCAGGAAGAAATTGACAACCTGAATAGATTGATGATTAGTAACAAGATTGAAGTAGTGATCAAAAACCTCCCAATAAACAAGAGTTCTGGACCTGATGGATTCCCTGGAGAATTCTACCAAACATTCAAAGAAAAAATAATACCTATTCTCCTGAAGCTGTTTTAGGAAATAGAAACAGAAAGAAAACTTCCAGTCTCTTTCTACGAAGCCAGTATTACCCTGATCCCCAAACCAGGGAAAGACCCCACCAAAAAGGAGAATTTCAGACAAATATCCCTGATGGATGTGGATGCTAAGACTCTCAACAAGATCCTAGATAATAGGATCCAAAAGTACATTAAAATGATTATCCACCATGACCAGGCGGGATCTATCCATGGGATGCAAGGGTGGTTCAACATTCACAGATCAAACAATGTGGTAGAAAAAATCAGTAAGAGAAGAGAGAAGAACCACATGGTCTTCTCAATCGATGCAGAAAAAAGCATTTGACAAGATACAGCATCCGTTTCTGATTAAACAATTCAAAGTATAGGGATAGAGGGAACGTTCCTCAACTTCATAAAACACATCTCTGAAAAACCCACAGTGAATATTATCCTCAATGGGAAAAAGCTGACAGCCTTCCCTTTGAGGTCAAGAACACAAGAAGGATGCCCACTCCCGCCACTTTTGTTCAACACAACACTAGAAGTCCTAGCAACAGCAATCAGAGAACAAAAACAATAACAAAAATAAAAGGTTTTCAAATTGGCAATGAAGAAGTCAAACTCTCTCTCTTCACAGATGGCATGATACTTTATATGGAAAACCCAAAAGACTTTACCCCCAAACTACTAGAACTCATACAGCAATTCCGTAATGTGGCAGGATACAGAATCAGTGTATTGAAATCAGTTGCTTTCTTATACACTAACAATGAAAATATAGAGAGAAAAATTAGAGAATTTATTTCATTTACTATAGCACAAGGAACCATATGATACCTGGGAATAAACTTAACCAAAGAGGTAAAGGATCTGTACTCAAGGAATGACAGAACACTTATGAAAGAAATTGAAGAAGACACAAAAAGATGGAAGACCATTTCATGCTCATGAATTGGAAGAATAAACATTGTTAAAATGTCTATACTCCCTGAAGCCATCAATACTTTCAATGCCATCCTGATCAAAATTCCACTGCCATTTTTCAAAGAGCTATAACAAACAATTCTAGAATTTGTTTGGAACCAGAAGAGACCCTGCATTGCTAAAGAAATATTGAAAAAGAGAAACAAAAGTGGGGGCATCACGTTTCCTGATTTCAAGATTTTCTACAAAGCTGTGATCACCAAGACAGCATGGTACTGGCACAGAAACAAACACATAATCCAGTGGAACAGAGTAGAGAGCTCAGATATGTGCCCTCAACTCTATGGTCAAATAATCTTTGACAAAGCAGGAAAAAAATATAGAGTGGAAAAAAGACAGTCTCTTCAATAAATTGTGCTGGGAAAATTGAACAACTACATGTAGAAGAGTGAAACTAGACTGTTCTCTTACACCACACACTAAGATAAACTCAAAATGGATAAAATACCTCAATGTGAGGCAGGAATCTATCAAAATCTTAGAGGGAACATAGGCAGTAACCACTTTGACATTGGCCGCAGCAACTTCTTTCAAGATATGTCTCCAAAGGCAAAGGAAACAAAAGCAAAAGTGAACTTTTGGGACTTCATCAAGTTCAAAAGTTTTTGCACAGCGAAGGAAACTGTCAACAAAACAAAGAGGAAACACACAGAATGGGAGAGGATATATGCAAATGACACTGCAGACAAAGGACTGATATCCAAGATCTATAAAGAACTCCTCAAACGCAATACACACAAAACAGATACTTAGGTCAAAAAATGGGCAGAAGACATGGACAGACACTTCTCCAAAGAAGACATATGGATGGCTTACAGACACATGAAAATTTTTTCATTATCATTAACCATCAGGGAGATTCAAATCAAAACCACACTGAGCTACCATCTCACACCAGTTAGAATAGCCAAAATTAACAAGACAGCCAACAACATGTGTTGGAGAGGATGTGAAGAAAAGGGAACCCTCTTACACTGTAGGTGGGAATGCAAGTTGGTGCAGCCACTTTGGAAAACAGTGTGGAGATTTCTTAGGAAATTAAAAGTAGAGCTTCCCTATGACCTTGCAATTTCACTACTGGGTATTTACACCAAAGATACAGACGTAGTGAACAGAAAGGCCATATGTACCCCAATGTTCATAGCAGCAATGACCACAGTCTCCAAACTGTGGAAAGAACCAAGATGCCTTTCAACAGATAAATGGATAAAGAAGGTATGGTCCATATATACAATCGAGTGTTATGCCTCCATCAGAAAGGATGAATACCCAACTTTTGTATCAACATGGATGGGACTTTAAGAGATTATGCTGAGTGCAATAAGTCAAGCAGAGAAAGTCAAGTATCATATGGTTTCAGTCACTTGTGGAGCATAGGGAATAACACAGAGGACATTGGGAGAGAGAGTGGAGAAGTGAGTTGGGGGAAGTTGGAAGGTGAGACAAACCATGAGAGACTGTGGACTCTGAGAAAAAAACTGAGGGTTTTGAAAGGGAGGGTGGTTGGAGGTTGGGTGAGCCTGGTGGTGGGTATTATGGAGGGTATGTATTGCATGGAGCAATATGTGCTTTGCTTAAATAATGAATGCTGGAACACTGAAAAGAAATAAAATTAAATAATAAAAAAAAGACAGAACAGATCAGCAAAACTAGGAGCCGTTCCTTGAAAGAATGAAGAAAATTGATGAACCCCTAACAAGCCTTGTCAAAAAGAAAAGGGAAAAGTATCAAATAAATAAAATCATGAATGAAGGAGGAGAGATCACAGCCCATCCATGGAAATACAAACCAGTATGATATTATTAGAAATTATGTGGGAACAAACTGGGCTTTATGGATGAAATGGATAAAACCACCTGGGTGGCTCAGTAGGTTAAGCATCTGCCTTTGGTTCATGTCATGATCTCAGGGTTCTGCAATCAAGCCTCACATTGGACCCTCTGCTCAGAAGGGGCCTGCCTCTTTTCTCCCTCTGATGGCTGTTTCACTTGCTTGTGCACTCTGTCTCTCAAAGAAAGAAAGAAAGAAAGAAAGGAAGGAAGGAAGGAAGGAAGGAAGAAAGAAAGAAAGAAAGAAAGAAAAAAAGAAAACATTTAAAAAGTCTCCCAACAAACAAAAGTCTAGATCCTGATGGCTTTTCAAGGGAATTATACCAAATATGTAAGGAAATAATACCTATTCTTCTGAAATTGCTCTAAAAAAGAAACAGCAGGAAAAGATTCCAAACTCAATTCTATGAACCTAAAACTCTGTTGATTCTAAAACCAGACAGATACCCCACTAAAAAGGAAAAGTACAAACCAATACCCCTGATGAACATGGATTCAAAAACTCTCACCAAGATACCAGCCAATAGGATCCAACAGTACATTAAAAGGATTATTCACCATGGCTAAGTGGTGTTTACTCCTGGGATGCAAGAGTGTTTCAACAGTCACAAATCAATCAATGTGATAGATCATATTAATAAAAGAAAATAACCATGTGATCCTCTCAATTGATGCCAAAAAAAGCATTTAACAAAATACAACATCCTTTATTAATTGAAAGTCTTCAAAGTGTAGGGATAGAGGGAACATACTGCAATATCATAAAAGCCATTTACAGAAAGCTGACAGTGAATAATATCATTCTCAGTAGGAAAAACTGAGAGCTTTTCCCCTAATGTCAGGAACACAACATAGAGGCCCACTCTTACCACTGTTGTTCATCATAGTAGTAGAAGTCCTAGCCTCAACAATAAGACAACAAAGAGAAATAAAATGCATTCAAATTGATAAAGAATAAGTCAAACTCTTAATCTTCGCAGATGGCATGATACTATATATGGAGAACTGAAAAGACTCCACCTCAAAATTGATAGAACTCATACAGCAAGTCAGGAATGGGTCAGGAAGCAAAAAGGAATGCACAGGAATCAGTTGCATTTCTATACAATATATAACAATGAGACTGAAGAAGGAAAAATTAAAGAATAGTTCCAATTTATAAATACATCAAAAATCATACGAAGCCTAAGAATAAACCTAACTAAAGAGATAAAAGACCTGTACTCTAAACACTACAGAAAACTTATGAAATAAATTGATGAAGACATAAAGAGATAGAAAAACATTCCATGCTCATGGATTGGAAGAATAAATTAATGTTAAAATGTCTATGCCATCTAGAGCAATGTACACATTCAGTGAAATCCATACCAAAATATCATCGACATTTTTCACAGAACTGGAACAAACAATCCCAAAATTTGAATGGGACCAGGAAAGACCCTGAATACCCAGAGGAATGTTGAATAAAGAAAACCAAAGCATCACAATGTCTGACTTCAAGCTATATTACAAGTTTGTAATCATTAAGACAGTGTGGTCTGGGCACACAACCAGACACAGATCAATAGGAATAGAATAGAGAATCCAGAAATGGACACTCAACTCTGTTGTCAACTAATCTTTGACAACACAGGAAAGACTATTCAATGGAAAAATGACAGTCTCTTCAATAAATGGTGCTAGGAAGATTGGACAGCTACATACAGAAGAATGAACCTGGACCATTCTCTTACACCATGCATAAAGATAAACTCAAAATGGATGAAATACCAGAAATCTATCAAAATTGAGAAGAGAACACAGGCAGTAACCTCTTTGACCTCCGACACAGCAACTTGGTGCAAGATACATCTTCAAAGGCAAGGGAAACAAAAGCAAATATGAACTTTTGGGACTTCGACTTCATCAAGATAAAAAGCTTTTGCACAGCAAAGGAAACAGTCAACAAAACTGAAAGACAACCTACATAATTGGAGAATATATTTACAAATGATATATCAGATAAAGGGTTGGTATCTAAGATCTATAATAAAACGTATCAAATTCAACATCCAAAAATCAAATAATCCAGCCAAGAAGTAGGTAGAGGACATGAACAGATATTTCTCCAAAGAAGACATAAAAATGGCTAACAGACACAGGAAAAAAAAAATGTTTGACAGCACTTGTCATCAGGGAAATACAATTTCCACCTTACATCAGTTAGATTGGATAAAATTGACACGATAGGAAAAAAAAAAAAAACAAATAATGGTGAGGATGTGGAGAAAGTGGAACCCCCTGGCACTGCTGTTGGGAAAGCAAGCTGGTACATTCACTATGGAAAAAAGTATGGAGGTTCCTCAAGAAGTTAAAAATATAGCTCCCCTATGGCCCAGCATTTTCTTTACTGGTTATTTACTCCAAAATTACAGATGTGAAACAAAGGGGCACAACTACTTCAATGATCATAGCAACAATGGCCACAGTAAGCAAAGTGTGAAAGGAGCCGTGACGTCTTTTGACAGACGAACTGATATGGCAAACGTGGTTTATATATACAATGGAATATTACTCAGCCATCAGAAAGGATGAATACCTACAATTTACATTGACAGGATGGAACTGGAAAGTATTATTCTAAGTGAAATAAGTCAATCAGAGAAAGACACTTATATGGTTTCATTCATATGTGGAATATAAGAAATAGTGGAGGGTATCATAAGGGAAGGGAGGGAAAACTGAATGGGAAGAAATCAGAGAAGGAGACAAACCATGAGAGACTCATCTCTGGGAAACAAACCAAGGGTTGCTTAAGGGGAGGTGGGTGGGTCATAGGCAACTGGGTCATGAGCATTAAGGAGGGTACATGATATGATGAGCACTGGCCGTTATAGGCAACTGATGAATTATTGAACACTGTATCTGAAACTAATGATGTACCATATGTTGGCTAATTGGATTTAAGTTAAAAAATAATGTGTATTCTTATGTTATAGGATGAAATATTCTGAATATATTTGTTTAGTCCATTAGTCCAGTGTGTTATTCAAAGTCACTGTTTTTTTGTGATTTTCTGCATAGATGATCTGTCCATTGGTGTAATTGGGGTGTTAATGTGTCCTACATTTTTGTGTTATTATCAATGAGTTTATTTTTGTTATTGTTTCATATTTGTGTGCTCCCATGTTTGGTGCATAAATATTTACAATTGTTATATCTTCCTGTTGGATTGTTCCCTTTATGATTATATATTGCCCATTTTTTTTTTTCTTTTTACAGTCTTTATGTTAAGTCTGGTTTGCTTGATATAAGTATTACTATTCTGGCTTTCTTTTGACATCTACTTGAGTGATCAGTGTTTCTCCATCAACTCACAACCTGCAGTTTCATTTTTTAAAATGAGTCTTTTGTAGGCAGCACATATATGGGTCTTTTTTTTTTTTTAATCCATTCTGACACCCTGTGACTTTTGATTGGAGCACTTACTCCATTTGCATTCATAGTAATTATTGGTAGATAAGTATTTAGTGCCATTTTCATACTTGTTTTGTCATTGTTTATGGAGATTTTCTCTGATCCTGCTTTGTCTTTGTCACTTTTAGTTTTTCCTTTCTACTCAAATATTCCCCTTTAATATTTCTTTCAGGGTTGTATTAATGGTCAGGAACTCCTTAGTTTTTGTTCACCTGGGAAACTCTATCTCTCCTTCTATTCTGAATGCTAGTCTTCCTGGATAGAGTATTATTGGCTACAGGTCTTTTCCATTCAGTCTTTTCTTTTCTTTTTTTAATATTTTATTTATTTATTTGACAGAGAGAGATCACAAGTAGGCAGAGACGCAGACAGGGAGAGAGAGAGGAGGAAGCAGGCTCCCTGGAGAGCAGAGAGCCCAATGTGGAGCTCGATCCCAGGACTCTGGGATCATGACCTGAGCTGAAGGCAGAGGCTTTAACCCACTGAGTCACCCAGACGCCCCCCATTCAGCCCTTCCAATATATCATGCCACTCCCTTGTACCTTGGAAACTTTCTCCTGAAACAACCCTTGCTAGGCTTATAGGGTTTCCCTTATATGTTACTATCTTTTCTTGTGCTCATTTTATTTTTTTTCTTTTTAAATATTTTTGCAAATTTAATTACAATATGTCTTGATAGTGGACTGTTTTTGTTGACTTTGATGGGAGTTTTCTGCACCTCCTAGATATAAATGTCTCTTTCCTTCTCCAGATAAGGGAAGATTTTTGCTAGTACTTGTTGAAAAAAAATTTCAGCATCCCCCCTTTTTTTCTCTTCTTCTGCTATTTCTATAATATGTATGTTATCCACTTGATGCAGTCATTGGGTTTCCTAAATCTATTTTTGTGCTGCATAATTCTCTCTCTTTTATTCAGCTTCATTATTTTCCATTAGTTTTTCTTTTATGTCACTAATTTGTTCCTCTGCTCCTTCTAGGCTGCTATTAATTGCATTAAGCCTGTTCCCAATCTTTTTTTTTTTTTTCATCTCTTATTGTTTTTAAACACTTTTATGTCTGTGGTAAGGGTGTCACTGATGTCTTCCATTCTTTTATCAAGCCCAGTGAGTATCCTTAGGATTGATTCTTTCAATCCTCCATCACACATGTTATATTTGTTTTGTTTAAATCTCTGGCTTCGCCCTTCTTTTGTTTTTTCATTTTAGGATAAGTTCCTCTGTGTTGGCAATTTGTTGATGTCTTCTGTGTTAGAAAACCCAGTTATGTCTCTTGCTTCTGAAACTATTGGCTCTATGAAGAAGAGATCTTGTAGTGCCCTGGCCCTGGTATTCCAGGGAGTGTCTGATGTGTGCTGCATATACTCTCCTATTATTTTGGATTCTCTATTCTTCTAGCCAGTTGTCTGCACAGTCTTTACTTGCCTGTTGTGGACAGTGTTTTTTCCTAGCCTGAATTTGTCAAATTTTAACCAGGTGAGCCCTTGTCTTGTTAAATGAGACCTGACACTACCTCCACTGGAACTGAAGCCCTGCAGGACTCTGTGGCTGGGAGACTTAGTTTGGGCAGGGTTTTTTGTTGGTCTTCTAGGAGAGGGACACACCATACTGGAACTGAGGCAAGCTTGACAGAGATGGTCCCTCCAGATCATGGGGGGGTAGTGGTGCTTGGTGTAAGCAAGTTAGGCACACTTCTTTTGGCACTGCACTGCTTTCCACAGATGTCTCTGTGTTTATGCTGAGGGACAAGGATGGGAAATGGCACCAGCCAATTCATTTTTTTCCTGGAAAGTCATATCCATGAATGTTACCTGTTAGGGAAGCACCTCAAGAAGAGTGGATAATCTCCCTCCTGTGTGTCCCAGGTGTTTTTCAGTTTGCTGTTTCCAAATTGTCTGACCCTGGGTTGCTGGCTTGCCTTCTTTCCAGGAGCATCACAGTGCCTTCTGTGCTCTCTCCAAGCCATGCTTAAATATGATGAGTCATGATATCTCTAGTCAAAACTCGGAGGCCAAGATGTACTAATGGTATAATTTCAGTCTGAATCCAAAGGCCTGAGTCCCAAAAGAATCAATGGTTTAAGTTCCAGTAACAAGTCTACAATCATCTTCATTTTTGAAATATATTTTCACTGGGTAAAGAAGTTTAGGCTGAACTTTTTTTTTCAGTATTTAAAGTATTTTGCTCCACCTTTTTTTTTTCATAGATACAACTTTTATTTTTAATTATTTTTAATATTTCCCACTATTCTTGATCTTTTCAATCTTTTTAATAATTTTAACCTTTTTACCATCACACTGAGATGGTCAGTACAACAAATTCCATAATAACCTTTTAACTTGAACTTTTCTGATACATATACTTTTGCTCCACCTTTTAAAAGCTTGCACTTTTTTTGAATGAACAATCTACTATCATCTTATCTTTATTTCTCTGCACATAATGTAAGTTTTCTTATGCTTTTAAGATTTTCTCTTTCTTACGGGCTATTGGCAACTTGGTAATAATATGCCTTAGTAAAGTTTTTCTTTTTTAATGTTCAATTAGCCAACCTATTAGTTTTTGATGTAGTGTTTGACAATTCATTAGTTGCATATAATACCTTAGCAGTTTTATTTATGATTCTTGTGCTTACATTTATATAGCACTTTGGATTTGTGGATTTATAGCTTTAGTTAAATTTTGAAAATGTCCAGCCTTTATATAATCATTTTTCTTGTTCTGCTACTTCTTTCTTCTCTTTTTCCAAAACTCTAAATACATATACATTTGTTATATTTATATTTATATTTAATTTGGTCACGTGAAATTTTTCCTGATTTTAATGATATTCTGCTCATTTTTTCAGCCATTTTTTTTTCTGTTTCATTTTGGATGTGTCTTTTTTGTTTGTTTGTTTCAATTTCAGTAAGATTTTTTCCCAAATACCTATTCTATTATTAATAAAAGTGTATTTTAATATTAACATATTTTATTTTTCATCTCTAGAAGTTCAATTTGATACTTTACATATGCACACACACACACACACACACAAATGCCTTTTTAAAAAATCTCACTTCACATGTTAAATATTTCCTCTACCTTCTCAAATTTATAGAACATAGTTCATTGTTTTTTTACCCTTGTCTGTTACTTATATTATTATATATTTTTAAAGATTTATTTATTAGACAGAGAGAGAGAGAGAGAGAGAGAGAGCGAGAGCACGCACAAGTAGAGCAGCAGGCAGAGGGAGAAGCAGAAAGCCCGATGTGGGGCTCAATCCTAGGACCCTAGGATTATGACCTGAGCCAGACAGATGCTTAATAGACTGAGTCACCCAGGTACCCCTTCTATTTATATTATTTGTCTGTAATTTCTGTATCAATTTCTTTTGATTTGTTTCTCCCCCTTCAATGTGAGTTGTATTGTCTTGCTTCTTTAAAAATTTGATATTTTTTATTGGGTGTCATACATCATAAATTTTAACTTTGGAGTTCTGCATATATTATATCCCTATTTAATAGCTTGGCCTATTTTGTGGAACATGATGAAATAATCTGGAAACAATTTTTTTTCCTTCAGATCTTTCTTTTATAGTTCATTGGGGAGAATCAGAAATGCATTTAATCTTTTTCAAAACTAGTGAAAGATTCTTCATAATACTTCACCTGATGTCTCCTGAATTATGGTGTTTTCCACTCTGACTATTGGAGACAAGCAGTATTTTAAGACATATGTAAGTTCTATGTAGCTCTTCCTCTAATCCTTTCAGGTGATTCTTTCCTTAACTTGGATTAGTATTCAACTAATATTTAATAGGGAATCTCTGCAGATTTCTTTATCTCTCTCTGTGTAAACACCTCAATATTCTGCTGTGTCAAATCTATCTATTTTGGTTTATACAGACTCCCAGATTTTTACCTTCATCTCACAGAGACTGTCAGTGCTGGTCTGGTATTTTCTCCTTGTACAGTGGATTTAAAACTTTCTGCACATTGTATTCTGGTGCATTCATGGTGTTATTTTTTTCTGCTTTTAGAGTGCTTATAGGTAGAAAGATTACCCTCTTATTCCATCTTGGCCAGAAGCAGGAGTCCTACACATTTCAATAAATTGTCTTCTGCTTTTTCAAGATAATGAATGACTGAAATGGTACTTAGTACCCAAGATAAAGAGTGTGAAAAATGAAAATATTCCATATAAAGGTGATAAAATGGTGAGATACATATTTAGATTATTGACAAAATTGATCAAACAAAAATTTCAACTTTCCAAAGTTTTCTTATATTTTGTCCATGTAAAACATCTCATTGTGTTACCAATATTTCACTTGTCATGCACAAATTATTATCATAAGTTAATAGGAAAATACAGACTGTCAAAGTCTGATGTTATTTACATAATGTTAATTACCTGACCATATGGGTTGTGGAATGTCCTCAGCCAATATTGTTAGGTAGTTACTGCTGGGAAGTTATTAAAGACACTTTGTTTACCATTTTTATAAGGTTTACATCACTGTACATTGCACTTTGAAAATACTTCTATTACACAGCAGGTTTCTGTACTCAAGGTATCAATCACGTAAAATAAAGTATAAGGGATTCTAAAATGATTAGTCATTGCTGGGGCACTCTGTACTGTTCACATAAATCTTCTTGAATGTGGAGCAAGTACAGTCCTCCTTTTAACCATAAATGATATGAGCAGACCACTCTTATTTAGACACACAGATAATATGGAAGAATAACCTTCTTTATGAATATTTTTATGAACTTTATGAACTAAATTTAAAATGTATCTCAACAAATTGAAATTTCATACTGTTGGGATGTAAGCATGTAAAATGAGTCCATGTTTTAAAATAGTGGGGTAGCTTCCAGTACAACAATTAACTGCTGCCACTGCTGCCAAGAGGATTTTTAATCCTGTTAAACATTAATGTAGCATTTTTGCTTCTGCCACAATAAGGCAGCCATCTGTGTTTGAATCTTCTGAGAAACTAAGAATATGTTTACAGGAGAATAGAGAAAGAAAGGCAAATAGGCAGGAAATTGAGTTTTATAGAGCTGGCATCTAAAGTAAAAAAAAAAAAAAAAGTTTAAAAACATGACAGTGCTTGATGGCCACATGAGTGGTTTTGCTCTGCAACTGCTCAGCTGCAACAACTGATTTTTTTAATTACATAAAAAGTATTCTTCATTGTACAAAGATATTTCTTGATTGATCTATGCCTTAAGAGTAGAAGAAATGTTTGTTAATATCTTATAAAACAACATTTGCAATACTTGTTTAGTATTGACATTCACTTATTTAAAATGAGGTAATATGGGTACTTCAAAAACTGCTAAAATCCAAATGCAACATAACCACATTTTTGGCTTATTTGAAAGTCCAATGATCTAAAATATGATGAAGTGTCCATTAACTGCTAATAGTGTTTCCCAGTCACAAATAATCACTGGAGCCCTAAAATGCTGCATTGGTTGTTTTTGGATTGTTGCTGACCTGTGTGCACTATATAATGCATAAGGAAGCTCTTTCCTATATTTCACCTTAATTTGTTTTACTTTAATTTAAGTCAGTGTGCCCTACATAAAGAAATATGGTACAGGTAGAAAGTCACAAACCCTAAGTTTTAGACTTTAGTTTCTATATGAAAATATAAAATGATTTAATTACCCTGAGCTTATTTTTGCATTTACAAAAGGAAGATTATAGAGCAAATGATTGCCTTTACATCTTGTTTTTTTTTCACTAGTTGAATCTTCCAATGAGTGTCCCATACCCCAGCACAATGTATGCATCAATAAAAGTTAAACTTTTCTAATGAAATGGAATGAGTGGCCCAGAAGTTCTTTCACCTGAGAATGCAAGGAGAAGTAGATAAAAAATATGTCACATTGACACAGATAAATATGTGGAGGAAACAGTAGTTAATTGGTTGGGAAATATGTGTCTGACTATGAGTTCATGGAAAGAGAAAAAAACTATTAATGGGATTTAAAAAAAAATCTACAAATTCCAAGGGGAAATAGGGAGTGAATAAGAAATTGAAAATATAAAATGGAAGAAAAATGAAGTAACAAAACTAACAACAAAATATAGAAGAAAAAAAGTCAACAGTCTTCAGAGTAAGATGACGGACATAAGAACCTTCACATTTGTTCATCCACAATGTCCATTATGTAATATAAATTATGAAACATGTTAGTATTCATAAAATGTAACTTATAATCAAGAGAAATTAACAACATAAGTAATCATAATCAAGAAAAATTAACAACAGAAGTAATCAAAGATAAGATAGATGTTGGGAGAGGTGAAAACTTTAAAATAGCTATAATAACTAAGTTTAAGGATTACAGGAAAAGGTGACTATAAAACAGAAGACATGGTAAGTTTTAGAAGATATAAAGAAATATTGCAATGGAATCCTCAGAATTGAAAAATATAATATGTGAAATTAAAAAAAAAATCATTTGGTAGGCCACACCAGAAATATGTGGATGCCACTCAAGAAATATTCAACAAGGGATGCCTGGGTGGCTCAGTTAGTTAAGCAGCTGCCTTCAGCTCAGGTCATGATCCCAGAATCCTAGGATCAAGTCCCACATCGGGCTCCTTGCTTGGCAGGGGGCCTGCTTCTCCCTCTGCCTCTGCCTGCCACTCTGTCTGCCTGTGCTCACTCTCTCTCTCTCTCTCTGACAAATAAATAAATAAAATATTAAATAAAAGAAATATTCAACGAACATAAAGAAAGACCATAAATTAACCAAACTGAAGGACAATTAAAAATATATGTGAAAAGTTCAAATAAAGCAAAATAATCTCTGGAGCAATAGCAAGTGGTCTAAAATGCATTAATTAAAATCCCAAAGACAGAAGAAAAAGTTGAGGAAAACAAGGCAAATATTTTCCAAATTATATTCAAAACTACAAAAATCCCTGCAGAATCCAAGATTAATCTGGGCACATGTCAGTCAAACTTCTGAAAATCAAATATAAATTTAAAAAAATCTTAAAAATCAGCTTATGGAGGGGTTAGAATAATTTATATATGAAGAAATCATCATCATCATCATCAACATCATTGTCATCTTTAAGGGACCAATATGGTAACATCCAGGCTCCTAAATTTCCTTTTCCTATTAGGTGCTGAATTTACAACTACACATGGAGCAAATTCTTCTGGAAGAAAGCCAGAAATTGGCTGGGTGACTCCTACACAACAAATGAATGAGAAAATACCTTCATAAAGACAGGTAGGCAAGGTTGAAATACTCTCTCATCATAAACCACATTACCATCAGAATACAATACAATTGGGAGGGACCTCCCACCTTCCAGCTTTTCTCAGAGTACTGGAACATTTACACCACATGACTATTGCTCAAAATTTGAAGACTTTTCCAGAAGATGCGTCCCTGATCCCTGAAATACCTAGCTTTGAAAAACCAAAGAGACTTGCACTCAAAAGACTCACAGAACTATAGCAAAAAAGAAGTCATTAACAGGGCATACATGTACTCATGAAGGTTATTCACCTAAAAATGAGCAAAGAGTAGGGAAAAAAAAGCTCACTTCTCAGTATTTGTGGAAAGGATTTTGACTACATACTATGTAAGCTGCTGCCTGAGGGTTTGACTACTTTATCATGCATATAAGGGCTGGTTATAATCCTATCTGGAGCCCAGGGTAGCCTGGACATTTCCTCCATCTTCCTCCTCCAGCTTATTCCATCAATAAAATCAAGTCACCAGAAGATATTGTCCACATATTTAGTGTCCCAACTGTTGTAGCTTTCACACAAGAAATGTGCTCCCAAATCACCTAGTCTACTAGGTGACACTGGCACCCTTAAATCTCATAGAATCATAAGAAACAACAACAACAACAACAGTTTCTAAATGTGCACAAGAGAAACTTCCCATGACGGTACACCTGAGCTCAGAGCAGAGGCAACATGAAAGAATGCTTATCTCACACTTTCTCATTGAAAGGGCCTATATTACCTACTTTTCCAGTTACTGACTTAGAAGTAACTACTAATAAGCCTGAACCCAGATGCCAATTGTGATCCTCTCCCTTGGGACGCTGATTAGTCTTGGCACACACTCAACTACTGAAAGACACTAAGAATAAAGATAGCTTAGAAATTACAAAAGTTTGGGTGCCTGGGTGGCTCAGTGGGTTAAAGCCTCTGCCCTCAGTTCAGGTCATGATCCCAGGGTCCTGGGATGGAGCCCCGTATTGGGCTCTCTGCTCAGCAGGGAGCCTGCTTGCTCTTCTCCCTCTCTGCTTGCCTCTCTACCTACTTGTAATCTCTGCTTGTCAAATAAATAAATAAAATCTTAAAAAAAAAAAAGAAATTACAAAAGTTTGAATGACAACAAGAAGTTCAGGTCAGGCTGACTAAAAAGGTTTAACCCCTGCACAAAACCACTAAATCAAGACTGCAAGAGTTGGTTGATTTATCTAAAGCAAATAAACTAACACAAAGAGACAAGGAATATGAGGACACAGGAGAATATGCTCTAAACAAAAGAAAAATCTCTAGAAATCAATCTTAATGAAAAAGAAATAACTGATTGATCTGCTAGACACTTCAAAATAACCATTATAAAGATGCTCACAAGGTCAGGACAAAGGCATGAACAAAGTAAGAATTTCTACAAATAAATAGAAAATCCTAAAAAAAAAAATACACCAGAATACTCAACAAGATCCTAGCCAATAAGATCCAACAGTACATTAAAAGGATTATTCCCCAAAACCATGTGGAATTTATTCCTGGTATGCAAGGGTGGTTTAACATTTGCAAATCAATCAACATGATAGAATCACATTAACAAAAGAAGACACAAGAACCATATGATCCTCTCAATGAGTGCAGAAAAAGCATTTGACAAAAGCAGCATTTTTTCTTTATTAAAACTCTTCAAAGTACAGGGATTGAGAGATCATACTTTAACATCATAAACACCATCTGTGAAAAGCCCACAGTGAATATCATTCTCAATGGGGAGAAACTGAGAGCATTTCCTTTACGGTCAGGAACGGGACAGGGATGTCCACTTTCATCACCATGTTCAACATAGTACTAGAAGTATTAGCCTCAGCAATTAAACAACAAAAAGAAATAAAAGGAATCCAAATTGGTGTAGAAGAAGTCAAACTCTCACTCTTCCCAGATGACATGGTACTTTATGTAGAAAACCCAACTACTCCCAAATCACTAGAACTCATACAGCAATTCAGCAATGTGGCAGGATACAAAATCAATACATAGAAATCAGTGGTATTTCTATACACTAACAATGAGAATGAAGAAAGATAAATTAAGGAATTGATCTCATTCACAACTGCACCAAAAACCATTAGATATTTAGGAAGAAGCCTAACAAAAGAGGTCAAATATCTGTACTCTAGAAACTACAGCAGAATACTTATGAAAAAAAATTGAGGAAGACAAAAAGAGATGAAAAAACATTCAATGCTCATGTTTTGGAAGATTAAACATTGTGAAATTGTCTATGTTGCCCAGAGCAATCTACATATTCAATGCAATCCCTAACAAAATGCCATCAACATTTTTCACAGAACTGGAGCAAACAATCCTAAAATTTGTATGGAGCCAGAAAAGAACCCGAATCACTAAGAAAATCTTGAAAAATAAAAACATGGCCAGGGGCATCATGCTGCTTGATTTCAATAATTATTACAAAGCTGTGATCATCAAGATACCATGGTACTAGCACAAAAAGAGACGCATAAATCAATGAAACAGAATAGAGAGCCCAGATATGGACCCTCAATTCTATGGTCAACTAATCTTTGACAAAGCAGGAAAGAATATCAAATGGAAAATAAGACAGTCCTTTCAGCAAATGGTGCTGAGAAAATTGGACAGCCACATGCAGAAGAATGAAAATGGACCATTCTCTTACACCATACACAAAGATAAACTCAAAATGGATGAAAGATCTAAATGTGAGAAAGTAATGCATTAACATGCTGGAGGAGAACACAGGCAGCAACTTAGCAACTTTTTCTACCTTGGACAAAGCAATTTCTTGCAAGATACATCTCTAAAGGGAAGGGAAATAAAATAAAAAATAAACTTCATTTTTCATCAAAATAAAAAGCTTTTGCACAGCAAAAGAAACAGTCAACAAAACTAAAAGGCAACCCACAGCATGGGAAAAGATATTTACAAATTATATTATAGATAAAGGACTGATATCCAAGATCTATAAAGAATTTCTGGAAATGAACACCCCCCAAAACCCCAAATAATCCAGTCAAGAAATAGGCAAACGACAAGAATAGACACTTCTCCAAAGAAGACATACAAATGGCTAAAAGACACATGAAAAAATGCTCCACGTAACTTGCCATCAGAGAAATACAAACCAAAACCACAATGATATACAACTTTACACCAGTCAGAGTGCTAAAATTAACAAAACAAGGAACAACAAATGTTGGCAAGGATGTGGTGAAAGGGGAATCCTCTTACAATGTTGGTGGGAATGGAAGCTGATACAGCCTTTCTGGAAAACAGTATGGAGGTTTCTCAAGAAGTTAAAAAATAGAGCTACCCAACAATTCTGCAATTGCAGTCCTGGGTATTTATCCCAAAGATACATATGTAGTGGAAACAAGGGGCACCTGCACCCAATGTTCATAGCAGCAATGTCCACAATAGCCAAACTTCAGAAGGATCCCAGATGTCCTTTAACAAATGAACAGATAAAAATGTGGTTCATAGGGACGCCTGGGTGGCTCACTTGGTTAAGCGGCTGCCTTCGGCCCAGGTCATGATCCCAGCGTCCTGGGATCGAGTCCCATATCCAGCTCCTTGCTCGGCAGGAAGCCTGCTTCTCCCTCTGCCTCTGCCTGCCTCTCTGTCTGCCTGTGCTCGCTCGCTCTCTCTCTAACTAATAAATAAATAAAATCTTAAAAACAAAAAAGGTAGTTTCTAAAAAAAAAATGTGGTTCATATATACAATGGAATATATTATATTCCATCAGAAAAGATGAATACCTACCATTTGCATCAACATGGATGGAGCTGGAGGGTATTATGCTAACTGAAAAAAGTCAGAGAAAGACAATTATCATATGGTTTCACTCATATGTGGAATAAAAGAAACAGTGCCCAGGATCATAGGATAAGGGAGGGAAAACTGGGAAGATACTGGAGAAGGAGACAAACCACGAAAGACTCTTGACTCTGGGAAACAAACTGTGGGTTGTGGGAGGGGAAGAGGGTGGGAGGATGGGGTAACTGGACATTGGGCATTAATGAGGGCACGTGGTGTGATGGGCCCTGGGTGTTATACTGAACTAATGAATCATGGACCATTATATCAAAAAGTAACGATGCACTATACCTTGGCTAATTGAATTTAAATAAAAAACTAATTTTAAAAAGTGGTCAGATCACCTGAATAGATTTTTTTTTTTCCAAAGTAGATACCCAATATGACAACAGGTCTTTAAAAAAGTGCTATTAAAAAAATCACTAATCATCAAGGAATGAAAAAACCACAATGGGCTATCATCTTGCACCTCTCAGAATGACTATTATTAAAAAGACAAGGAATAACAAATGTTGGTGAAAATGTAGATAAAAGGAAACAAATTGGTATTTAGACAGTATTTTCTTGGTCAGGAATGTAAATTGGTGCAGTCACTAATGGAAAACAGTACTGAAATTCATTTAATATTTTATTTTATTATTATTACTTTTTAAAGATTTTATTTATTTGACAGAAAGAGACACACTGAGAGAGGGAACACAAGTAGGGGGAGTGGGAGAGGGAGAAGCAGGCTTCCCGCCAAGCAGAGAGCCTGATGTGGGG
>ML096699.1:27957-44110 GCA_003697995.1 Taxidea taxus jeffersonii | reverse complement strand
ACTCAATTTATATGATTTTACCCCCTCTATTTCATTTATTTCTACTCTACTAGTAATTGTTACATTATCTCTGCTAACTTTGGGCCTAGTTTGTTCATATTATGTTAGTTCTTTTTTATGCTTTAGTTGTAGTTCCTTTTGTTGTAAAGTTAGGTTATTTAGGTGAGACCTTTCCTCTTTTCCTTAAGATTTTAAAATTTTACTTATTTATGTTTGTGTGTGTGTGTGTGAGAGAGAGAGAGAGAGAGAGAGCACAAGCAGGGGGGAGCAGCAGGCAGAGGGAGAAGCAGGCTCCCTGCTGAGCAAGAAGCCTGATGTGGGACTCGATCCCAGGACTCTGGATTCATGACCCAAGCTGAAGGCAGCTGCTTAACTGACTGAGCCATTCAGGAATTCTCCCTTCTTCTTTCTTAATTTATACAACCATCTTTATAAAATTTCATCTTACTACTGCTTTTGCTTGATTGTGTAAATTTTGGTATATTGTGATTTCATTTTTGTTTGTCTAAAGACAGTTTCTAATTTGCCTTTTGTTTTTTTGACCCATTGACCATCTGAGAGTGTGTTGCCTGAATTCCATATTTTTTTAAAAAAATCAGTTTTCCTTATGTTATTAATTTCTAGTTTTATTCCATTATGATTGAAAAATACTTTGCATGATTTCAGTCTTTCTAAGTATGTCAAGGCTTCTTTTATGATCTAATGTACACTTATCTTGGGTAATATTTCATTAACACTTAAGATAATGTGTATTCTTCTGCTGTTGGGTGAAATTCTATATGTGTCTCTTAAGTCCATATGATCTGTAGTATTTTAGAAGTCTCTCTTGGTCCTGAATGATCTTCTGCCTAAATGTTCTATCCATTATTGAAATTCCTACTATTTTTCTATGTTTCTAAGTTTTGTTTTTTTTTTCCAAAGTAGATACTTTTTTTACTTCAATTCTGTCACAGTTCGCTTCATATGTTTGTGTGGTTTCATGCTGAATGCATAGACAGGTAGATACGTATAGACACAAAGATTGATTATATATATATATTTATATATGTGTGTGTGTGTAATTATCATATATTCTGTTTTGTAATTGTATATATTACTTTTTTGTAATTGTTATATATTCTTGAATTGACCCTTTTAACATTATATAATGTCTTTTTTTCCCTCTTGACAGTGTTTTGTTTATTTGTTTAAATATTTTATTTATTTATTTGACAGAGAAAGAGAGAGATCACAAGTAGGCAGAGAGGCA
Source organism: Taxidea taxus jeffersonii (assembly GCA_003697995.1). Taxonomy (NCBI): domain Eukaryota; kingdom Metazoa; phylum Chordata; class Mammalia; order Carnivora; family Mustelidae; genus Taxidea; species Taxidea taxus. The sequence goes on along the minus strand of ML096699.1, from coordinate 42,861 downwards.
GGTAGAGAGAGAGGGGGAAGCAGGGTCCTTGCTGAGCAGAGAGCCCAATGCAGGGCTGGATCACGGGACCCTGAGATCAGAACCTGAGCCAAAGGCAGAGGCTTAACCACTGAGCCACTTAGGCACCCCTGTTTTTTTTGTTTTACTTCGTCTGTTTTGTCTCTTAAAATTCTAGTCACTCCTGCTCTCTTTAGGTTGCCATTTACATGGAAACCTTTTTCATCCCTTCACTTTCAGCCTGTGTGTTAGATCTGAAGTCTCTTTCAGACAGCATATATTTAGGTCCTATTTTATTGTTTGTTCCCATTCAGCCACTCTACATCTTTTGATTAGAGTTTAGTCTTTAGTATGTTGTTGATGTCTTTTGTAGTGACATGTTTTAATACCCTTCTTATTTTTTATGTATCTTCTATAGATTTTATTTTGTGTGTGTACTATGGGGCTTACATAAAACATCTCATAATTATAACATTCTATTTTAAGTTGAAAACCTAAATAGAATACAACAACTTGACACACATCTCCTCCTCTCATATTTTATATTATTGATGTCACAAATTACATCTTTTATATTATGTATTTATTCATATATTTGTATTGTTAGTTATCTTTTTCTTTTGACTTCTACACTAGAGTTAAATGTGATTTTTACAGCACTTTTACAGAGTTACACTATTCTGTATTTTTCTCTATACTTATCTTTACTAGTAAGGTTTCTTTACTTCTGTATGCTTTCAAGTTGTTTCTTAGCATTATTCTGTATCAACTTGAAAGACTCCCTTTAATACTTTCTAAGGAAAGTCTATTTTCAATGAACTACCTGTTTTCAATAAACCTCAGGTTTTATCTGGGAAAATCTTTATTTCTCTTTTGTTTTGTAAGAATAATTTTGCTGGATATGTCACTCTTAGCTACCAATTTTTTTCCTCTTCTTTCATCACTTTGAATATATGATTTCACTCCTTTCTGGACTATAAAATTTATACAGTGAAAACCAGTGATACACTTATGGCAGTGTCATTTTATGTGGTAAATTACTTTTTTTCTTTCTGCCTTTAAAATTCTCCTTGTGTTTGACTTTTGATAATTTGAATATAATTTGTCTTGTGCATCTTTTGAGTTAATCATATATGATGTGTTTTGGGCTTCTTGTATCCAAATGTCCATTTCCTTCCTCAGATTTGGGAGTTTAAGCTATTATTTCTTTAAAGAAGTTTTTTGGTTCTTTCTCTACTTCTTCTCCCTCTGAGACTCCCACAATATATGTATTGCTTTGTTTATGATGTTTTTTAAGTCCCAGGCTTTTTTCCCTTTTTCTTATTCTTTATTATTTGTTTCTCTGGTAGGATAATTTTAAGCAATCTGTATTGAGTTCATTAATTATTCTTTATGTTTGATGAAGTCTGATTTTGAAACCTTTTAGTGAATTTTCAGTTCAGTTGTATTCTTTAACACCAAAATTTCTGTTTAACTATTTTTAGTATTTTCTATCTCCTTTTTTATACTATCATTTTGTTTAGCATCATTTCCTTAAGCTCATTGATCTTTATAGTGTTTATTTCAAAACTTTTTTGGTAGTTCATATACCTCATTATGGTCAATTATTTATTTTATTCTTTTGATTTGGTCATCTTTCCCTGTTTCTCCATATACCTCATAACTTTGTGTTGACATCTACACATATGAAAAAATAACCACCTTCCTAAGTCTTTATAAACTGACTTTAAATAAGGGAAGGCTGTAACTAATCAACTGGCTAGAGATTCTGGGGGCCTCTGAAATATTTTTCAAAGAGGAGTGATTTCTGTGGGTCCATGCATACAACTTATCAACCGGGAAGCCTGGATGACTTTTTTTGGGGGGGGGGGATTTTTAATCTCTTGCTTCTTCTGATGTCCGTTTCCAATACTGTAAGTTTTTCAGTTTTACAATAGTAAGCTGCTCAGCTTTCTCTTGTTTTCAGTGGCCATCAGGCTTCCAGAGTATGCAAGTCCCTGTCAGTGTTCTGGGTCTGGCAAGACTCTAGTCCCTTCTGCAGCCCTTCAAAAAAAACAAAATTGCCTACTCATGCTTCTCTTCTTCCCTCCTAAGGAAGAAGCCCTGGTTTTTATGCCTTTTCCCAATCACACTGATCTTTGCTGACCACAGCAAACTTTTCCCCACTGACCCAATTGCCACTTTTTATTTCAGCAGCTTCCAGGCAGCCAGACTATACTGGTTCAACCAAATGAAGCAAGGCAGGAACTAATCTTTCAGTCAGCCTTTTGAAGAGCCAGAACAGCAGACACACACTCCTCTCCTATCCCTCCCTGCTGAGAAAGAAGTCTCAAGTAATGCAACTTCTCCCAATCACCCTAAGCATGCCACCTACTGATTTTCTTGATCTCATTGACTCCTAAGCACCCAAACTGCTCTTCTGTCAGGCTTCTGGGTGAAGTAAGACACAAACTCCTTCCTTTGGCATATCTCTGAAAAGCCAAAATATTGGAGATATGCTCGATTCCTTGCCTTTTCTCCAAAGGAGAAGTGTTGGACCAGGGTTCTTTTCATTTTTCTTTTTGTTTTTGTTTTTCCCTGATACTAAGGTGGACTGGCTTGCAGGAGGTACTGATGCAGATAAAGTGAAATTGTTCTTTTTACCCCATTCAATGCAGATGTTCTTGGCTTTGTACTTCCCTGGATTACTGAAATTTCTTAACTGAGTCCTGGAATTCTCATGGAGTTATTTATATCCTCATATTATTGTTAAATCTGTTTGCCAGAGAACATGGACTGGTACTTCTTATTCTGCCATCTTGCTGATATTACTTCTATGACAATGTTTGTAATGGAAAATACATACATAATGCATTCATATTCTTTAACAATAAAGAGATTAAGTGCATGTTTCCCTTACACTTTATTGTTTCTGTTTCCCTCAGTTTAGAGTGATGATGTCAGATGCTACCACTTTTTTTTTTTAATCTTTATTTAGGACCATAGTGTGTTATCAGTCAAAATAAAAATGATTACTAAATAAAAGACTTCCAAAAATAATATTTGGGATTCTTTTTGTCAAAATCCCAAGCAGTAGTGATAATCTCCCTTGTTTTATTATGGATGACAGTAACACTTCTTTTTGTTTAATGATTTATTTATTTATTTTTAGAGAGGGGACAGGGGCAGAGAGAGAAATAGACAAAGAATCTCAAGCAGACTCCCCACTGAGCAAAGAGCCTGCCCTGGGGATTGATCTCTACACCCTAAGATCATGAACTGAGTGGAAACCAAGAGTCAGATGCTCAACCAACTGAGCCACCTAGGCACCCCAATCCATCTCTTTATATATGTAATCTCTTACCTGTTCAGATCAAACACCAGAATATATCTTAATTCATTTTTCCCATAGATTTTGGTTTATATAATAACATATCTATTCTTTATGAACTTATGCAAATAATAAATAAGTGATTCATATTCTATTTTTTTGTAGTATTTTGATCTAGGCCCTGCATAACACTGTGGTCATCCAATGTGTTGTTTCAACCACAAAACACTTGAAACTGTGATTTCTAGGTTGTCATGTCAGAAAATGTATTTCCAAATACATATTTATACATTTTATTGAATGCATATTAATATTTATATAAATATTTAATATTTGCATGCGTACATGTGGAATGTCTTATTATATTTATTTGTGTATTTGTATCATATATATTTAATAATTATAATTTAGTACTTAAAATCAATGTAAAATGTTTTCAAATTATATTCAATATATTTGAAATTTTTCTAGGGCCTAACTAAAGAATATTTATTTAAAAAATGATATTTGGGACGCCTGGGTGGCTCAGTTGGTTAAGCGGCTGCTTTCGGCTCAGGTCATGATCCCAGCATCCTGGGATCGAGTCCCACATCGGGCTCCTTGCTCGGCAGGGAGCCTGCTTCTCCCTCTGCTTCTGCCTGCCTCTCTGTCTACCTGTGCTTGTTCTTGCTCTCTCTCTCTCTGACAAATAAATAAATAAAATCTTTAAAAACTATATTAAAAATAAAATAAAAAATGATGTTTGCTGCTCTCTGGTGGAATGAGATAAAATTCTACTGGAAAATATATCGTAAAACTCACTAAATAGTTCCTGACATATGTAATTCAATCTATCTATATTATCATACACACATTTGACTCAAAAAGACATTGAAATTATTTAATAGAACATCTGAAGCAATGTGATAACCATAGTATTTCCTAGGATACCCATGATGCATGATAAATATGATTTTTTTTTACTTACTCATTTTTTTTTAAATTTTTAAGTAATCTCTACACCTACACCTAGAATGGGGTTCAAACTCACAAGCCGGAGATTGAGTCACATGCTCTACCAACTGAGCCAGCCAAGCACCAGCATGATAAATATGATTTTATCTTCTTCTTTTAAAATAAAATATTTTATTTATTTATTTGACAGAGATAGAGACAGTGAGAGAGGGAACACAAACAGAGGGAGTTGGAGAGGGAGAAGGAGGCTTCCCACTAAGTAGGGAGACCAATGCAGAGCTCCATCCTAGGACCCTGGGATCATGACCTGAGCCAAAGGCAGATGCTTAATTACTGAGCCTCCCCAGTGTCCCTGATTTTATCTTCTTACCATAAACACTTTGAGATGAATAATAAATTTTCTTACAGTTATCTTCAAAAATATGTCATAAATGACACATATCTGGATGGATTAAAACATGTTTGATTTTTTTTTCTTATGATTTTCTCCTTAAAGTATAATTAATGTACTGCGTTATACTGGTTTCAGGTATACAACATAATGATTCAACCATTCTGTACATTACTCAATGCCTACCACAATGGTGGTAACCATCTGTAGACAGATAAATCTTATTCATCAAATATGTATTGTCTAACCCCCATATTTTTTTTTCCTTTCCCACTTGTATTTGTGTACAAGTTAGAATGGGTGTTGATAGTTTAGACATCTGACAGTTGTGACCAATGGAGAGAAACCTTATGTCAGATATCTGTATTAATTCTATCTTTATTTAAATAAAATTTCAATTAATAATTTTGAGAGTAAAACTGTTTTCCATACTTATTTGACACCAAAAAGAGTCATACATATTACTTCCAAAATATTGCTACCATCTGGAAGTCGTTTAATAAATTTAAGGAGAAGAATAAGACTGTATTCTCTTCCTTCATGCAGTATTTTAAGAATGGTATCTAGTTCCTTTTTTATTCATTCTACAATAAACAGAGGGATTGCTGTTTTGACAATGCAGAGGAATAATTTTTTTTGATATATAATTTTTTTTTTATTTAAACATCTAATGTAACCCCACCCCCTCTCCCAACCCCCCTCCCCCACCCCCCCTCTGTTTGTTTTATGACATTAAAAGTCTCTTTTGGTTTGTCTCCCTCCCGATCCGATCTTGTTTCATTTTTTTCTTTTCCTACCCCCTTAACCCCCACCCCCGTTGCATCTCCACTTCCAGAGGAAGAAATATTTATTTTTATCTATGAAGAAAGGTAAAAGAAGGCAGCTGGTAGTGTTTGTCTCATTTGGTCTAAATAGCTCTCAACATCTTCTGAACTTTCCCAAAACACCAAATGAAATATTAAAGAAGGAAACCACTGATTGCCAGCTTCTTTGGCAGGGGAATTAATTTAAATGGAAATTGAATAATATATGGCTTTACTAAATTTTGAGAAATTGAGCAGAATTGGATCTATTGCAATATACTTGCCAATTCCTTGTGTTTTGAGACCCTGTCAGTTATTGAGGCATTTAAGTTTTGAAATAATTCATTCCTATATCTGTGATTTGAAGTGTTTAGTTTGCATATTCACCAGGCATTTTAAAAGGTGCCTTTGGATGTTCATTTACATATAACTCAATGATTTAGAACAAATGTTCTTTTCCTGGTGGGGGAATTAAGTGTTAGATCAGCTAATGACTTCACAGAGCCACAGTTAGTTACAGAATTCAAGCCTATTAACCTCTACAACAGCTCCTGTTAATTATATATATATATATATATATATACATATATATATAATTATGAGTATATTTATATATATAATTTATATATATATATATATATATAATATTCATCAAAACTGTATTGTCTAACCCCCATATTTTTTTTCCCTTCCCACTTGTATTTGTGTACAAGTTAGATTTGGTGTTGATAGTTATAGACATCTGGCAGTTGTGACCAATGGATATTTGGTCACCAAATGAAATATTAAAGAAGGAAATGTAGATATATATATAAATTTCTACTCAGAAATTTTCCAAGTAGAAGGTGCCTGATGGTTTGTCTTCTTCAGCCTCTGGATACTTTAGTCTACCTCAGTAGGAATCATTCAACTACTAAATAGCCATGGTGTTACCAGTCTTCTCCCTGCCTCCCAGTAGAGTAGGGAAAAAGGAGCAGGAGACAAATACATTATATATACTATATATACATTATATGTATTATATATAATATATAATTCCACATGAAATACGTGTAGAGAAGCAATGTTCTATCACATTTTCCTTTACTAATGGAAACATCTGTTTCCCTGGTTATCACATTGGAGTGACTTGTCTTAGGATCATATGTTAAGAAGCTTAACCTGGGGGCACCTGGGTGGCTCAGTGGGTGAAAGCCTCTGCCTTCGGCTCGGGTCATGATCCCAGGGTCCTGGGATCCAGCCCCACATCGGGCTCTCTGCTCGGCAGGGAGCCTGCTTCCTCCTCTCTCTCTCTCTGCCTCTCTACCTACTTGTTATCTTTTCTGTCAAATAAATAAATAAAATCTTTAAAAAAAAAAGAAGCTTAACCTGGGTAAGCCTTAACCTGGATACAGAAATATTTTGCATATAAGTATGAAGATTGCTTTTTTTTAGGCAGCATCTTGACTGTTTGAAAATGGTTATTTCTTTTGTTAAAATTTTTAATAACTTTAATGTGGCATAATAAAAAATTGCACATATTGAAAGTGTAAAATTTAATAAGTTTTCACATATCTATACATCCTGAAAGCATTACCACAATCAAGATAGGGAACACATCTATCATACACAAAAGTTCTCTTTTGCCCCTTTTTAATCCCACTCTCTTGATCTTCCCAAGGCCTTTGCTCCATATCCACAAGATTACTTATCTGTTCTTTCTCTATAGATTAGGTTGCATTTCCAGAATTTTATGCAAATGGACTCAGGTAGTGTGTACTTTCTTGAGTCTGTCCTCTTTCTTTCAACATATTTATTTTCAAATGTATCCATAATGTTGTCTGTATCTATAGTCATTCTTTCTGAGGGGGGCAAGATGGCAGAGGAGTAAGGGACCCGATTTCAACTGGTTCCCTGAATTGAGCTGGATTTCTGCCAGACCACTTTGAACACCCATGAGATCAGCCTGAATACAAGGCTGTATTCCTATATCAGGATAACAGAATAGCTCCAGTAGCCAGTTTGGAGGTATGAAGCAGGGAGCAACTATTCTGTGGACAGATATAAGAAGATAAACAGAAGGGGCAGGGAGCCACCATAAGCACAGGTCCTGGGAAGGTGAAGTAACACAGGAGCACAAGAGCATGTCATGCTGGGGCCTGGACACAGACTCACAGACCAGTAACCATGGGGAAAGGACTTTAGGGTGGTCTCCAGGCTAAAACCTGGAGCTGCAGGGGCACACGTGTGAACTGGGGGCAGCTAGCAGTTTTAGAAGCACAAAGGGCAGAGACGTGCCTGGACCTGGAAGTGAGGTCTGGGAGTGCTGCTGTGGAGCACACAACCCAGGTGGCTGTGGTTTTTAACAGCACAGACAAAAAGGGTGTCATAGTGGCTTGGAGAGTTTTCTGGAGAACAGTCTGTGGTCCCTCTGTTCTGAGACAGAAGTTTGGACAGAATCACTTCTGCTCTGACTCTTGGAAGGGACACAGAAACCTGCCAGGGAAAACTGCCAGAAAACAAAAGGCCCCCCAAACCGGTTTTCACTGAACCCATCCTCTGCCACAGGGGGCAAGGAAATTATGTCCAAACAATGTTGCCTCAGTAACAGCATGACAGCCCCTCACCTCAGAAGATAGACTGAAAAGAGGTCAAGAACCTCAAACTCCTTATAAAACAGGTGCATCTTGCTTAGACTGTGGTAAATAGGTTGGACTTTGTACATTCCCTCAACCAACTCTCACAAAAATGACTAGGAAGAAGAACCCTCAACAGAGGAATAATTCAGAGATTGTGCCCTCTCCATCAGAACTATTGGATGTGGACATAAGCAAGCAAGATGATGGAAATAGAATTCAGGGTAACAGTAATCCATATAATGGCTAGGTTGGAGAAAACCATTAGTGGCAACATAGAATCTCTAAGGCCAGAAATGAGAGCTGATCTGGTAGAACTTAAAAAATTTTATCAGTGAAATTCAATCTAATCTGAATACTCTAAGAGCTAGGGTAAATGAGGCAGAAGATTGGATTAGTGATTGAGAAGACAGACTGATAGAAAAAAAGGATCAGGAGGGGACCTGGAAGAAAAACAGCTTAGAAGCCATAAAAACAGAATTAAAGAAATAAATGATGCCATGGGAAATTCCAACATCATAATTATTGGACTCCCTGAGGGGGTGGAGAGAGAGAGGACTAAGAGATATAGTTGAACAAATCCTACATGAAAATTTCCCTAATCTGGGGAATGGAACAACTGATCCTGTCCCAGAGGCAGAAAGGACATCTCCCCCCCAAGATCAATGAGGCTAGAAAGACCTCTAGACATGTCATTGTGAAATTTGTGAATAGTAAAATCAGAGAAAATGTGTTAAGGGCAGCTAGTGAGTAGAGATTCCTTACATATAGAGGAAGGTCCATCACAATAATGCCAGACCTGTCCACAGAAGCCTGACAGGCCAGAAAGGGCTGGAAAGACATATTCAGGGTATGAAATGAGAAGAAAATGCAGCTAAGAATACTTTATCCAGAAAGACTGGCATTCAAAATGGATGGAGTGATAAAGATCTTCCAAAACCAGCAAGGTTTAAAAGAGCATGTGACCACCAAGCTGGCACTACAAGAAATATTAAGGGATGTTCTAAAAAAGAAAGAACCCGAGAGTAACATAGAACAGATATTTATAGGGAAAATCTATAGAAACAAGGACTTCACAGGCAACATGATGATAATAAAAACACATCTTTCAATAAACACTCTAAGGTGAACGACCAAAATACTCCCATAAAATGTCACAGGGTTGCAGATTGGATAAAAAGACAGGACCCATCCATATGCTGTCTATAACAGACACATTTTGAACCTAAAGATACATCCAGACTGAAAGTGAAGAAATGGAGAGCCATTTTTCATGTCAACAGGCCTCAAAAGATAGCTGGAATAGGGATTCTCATACCAGATAAATGAGATTTTAAGCTAAAGACTGTAGTCAGAGATACAGAAGGACACTACATCATTCTTAAAGGGTTTATCCACAAAGAAGATCTAACAATTATAAATGTGTATGTCCCCAAAATGGGAAGAGCCAACTACATATGTATCAAAATAAAAAGACATATTGATAAGAGTATGTTAGTTGTTGGGGATCTTAACATGCCACTCAACAATAGACAGATCACCTAAACAGAAAATCAACAAAGAAAGAAGAGTTTTGAATGACACATTGGACCAGATGGTCCTACAGAACATTTCCCCCTTAAACAACATAATACCCATTCTTCTTGAGTACACGTGGAACTTTCTCCAGAATAGACCACATACTGGATCACAAATCATCTTTTAATCAATACCAAAAGACTGAGATTATTCCCTTCACATTCTCAGATCACAAAAATTTGAAACTGGAACTCAACCACAAGAAAAAGTTTGGAAGGAATTCAACCACTTGAAAGTAAAGTCCACCCCGCTTAAGAATGTTTGGATCAACCAGAAAATCAAAGAAGAACTTAAACAATTCCTGGAAACCAATGAGAATGAAGACACATCAGTCTAAAGTCCATAGCCTATGGGATACGGTAAAGTTGGTCCTAAGGGGCAAATGCATAACAATCCAAGCCTTACTAAAGAAAAAAAAAAAAAAAAAAAAAAAAGAAAGAAAGAAAGAAACATTCCGAGTACAGAAACTCTCTTTACACTTTAAACAATTGGAGAATCTAATTAAGCCTACCCCTCACAAAAGAATGGAAATAATTAAGATTAGAACAAAGACCAATGAGTTAGACACCAGAGATACACTGGAACACATCAACAAAACTAGAAGCTGGTTCTTTGAAAGAATTAGTAAGGTCAATAAACACTGGCCAGACTAATTCAAAAGAAAAAAGAATGGACCCAAATTAATCAAATTATGAGTGAAAGGGGAGAGAGAATGATTAATACCAAGGAAATAGAAACAATCATCAGAAATTATTATCAACAGCTTTATGTCAAAAAGTCAAGCAACCTAGACTAAATGGATGCATTCCTGGAAACCTGTAAACTCCAAGACTAAAACAGGAAGAAATTGACAACCTGAATAAACCAATAACCAGTAAAGAGATTGAAGCAGTAATCAAAAAGCTCCCAAAAAACAAGAGTCTAGGACAGGATAGATTCCCTGGGAAATTCTACCAAACATTGAAAGAAGAAATAACACCTATTCTCCTGAAGCTGTTTCAAAAAATAGAAACAGAAAGACAACTTCCAGATTCTTTCTATGAAGCCAGCATTACTTTGATCCCTAAACCACCAAAAACCCATCAAAAAGGAGAATTTCAGACCAATATTCCTGATGAATATGGATGCCAATTTCTCAACAGAGTCCTAGATAATAGGACCCAATAGTATATTAAAAAAGATTATCTACCATTACCAGGTGGGATTTATCCCTGGGATGCAGTGGTGGTTCAATATTTGCAAATCAATCAATGTGATACAAAAAAAATCAATAAGAAATGAGAGAAGAACCGCATGGTTCTCTCAATTGATGCAGAAAAAGCATTTGACAAAATACAGCACAGGTTCCTGTTTAAAACTCTTCAAAGTATGGGGAGAGTGGGAACAACTACATAAAATCTATGAAAATCCCACAACAAATATCATTCTCAATGGGGAAAAAGCTGATAGCCTTTGCTTTGAGATCAGGAATACGACAAGCATACCCACTCTCAACCACTATTGTCCAACATTGTATTAGAAGTCCTAGCAACAGCAATCAGACAACAAAAAGAAATAAAATGTATTCAAACTGGCAAAAAAGTCAAACTCCCTTTCTTTGCAGATGACATGATACTTTATGTGGAAAACCCAAATGGTTTCAGCCCCAAATTACTAGAACTCATACAGCAATTCAGTAATGTGGCAAGATATAAAATCAATGCACAGAAATGAGCTGCTTTCTTATGCACTATCAATGAAACTGTAGAAAGGGAAATTAGAGAATTGATTCCATTTACTATAGCACAAAATCCATAATACACCTTGGAATAAACCTATACAAAGAGGTGAAGGATCTATACTCAAGGAACTACTGCACACTCATGAAAGAAACCGACGAAAACACAAAATGATGGAAAAACATTCCATGCTCATGGATCAGAAAAAAAAAAAAAACTATTATAATGCCTATGCTGCCAAGAGAAATCTATACTTTCAATTCCATCCTGATCAAAACACCATTGGCATTTTTCAAAGTGCTGATACAAAGAAGACTAAAATTTGTATGGAACCAGAAAAGACCCCGAATCACTAAGGAAATTTTGAAAAAGAAAAGCTGGAGGCACCACGTTGCCTGATTTCAAGCCTTATTACAAAGCTGTGATCATCAAGATAGCATGGTACTGGCCAAAAACAGACATGTAGATCACTGGAAGAAAATAGAGAGCCCAGATATGGACTCTCAACTCTATGATCAACTAATCTTCAAGAGAGCAGGAAAAAAAAAAATCCAGTGGAAAAAAGTATCTTCGATAAATGGTGTTGGGAAAATTGGCCAGTTATGTATAGAATAATAAAACTCTACCATTCTCTTACACCATACACAAAGATGAACTCAAAGTGGATGAAAGACTTCAATGTGAGACAGGAATCCATCAAAATCCTCGAGGAGAACATAGGCAGTAACCTCTTTGACATTGGCCACAGCGACTGTTTTCAGGACATGTCTCCAAAGGAAACAAAAGCAAAAATGAACTTTTGGGACTTCATCAGGTTAAAAATCTTCTGCAGAGCAAAGGAAACATCAATGAAACAAAGAGGCAACCCACAGAATGGGAGAAGATATTCGTAAATGACACTGTAGACAAGGGGCTGATATCCAAGATCTAAAAAGAACTCAAATTCAACACCCAAAAACCAGATAATCAAGCCAAAAAAATGGACAGAAGACATAAACAGACACTTCTCCAATGAAGACATACAAATGGCTAACAGACACGTGAAAAATATTCATCATCATTAGCCATCAGGGAGATTCAAATTGAAACCACATGGAGATACAACCTTATGCCAGTTAGAATGGTAAAGATTAACAAGGCAGGAAACAGCAAATGTTGGAGAGGATGTGGAGAAAGAGGAAGCCTCCTACAATGTTGGTGGGAATGCAAGTTGCTGCAGTCACTTTGGAAAACAGTGTGGAGATTCCTTAAAAAAATTAAAAATAGAACTACCCTATAGACCCAGCAGTTGTACTACTGGACATTTATGACAAAGATACAGATGTAGTGAAAAGAAGTACCATATGCACCCCAGTGTTAATAGCAGCAATGTCCACAGTAGCCAAACTGTGGAAAGAACCAAGATGCCCTTCAACAGACAAATGGATGAAGAAGATATGGTCTCTATATACAATGGAGTATTATGCCTCAGCCATCACAAAGGATGAATACCCAACTTTTGCATCCACATGGATGGGAGGAGATTATGTTGAGTGAAATAAGTCAAGCAGAGAAAGTCAATTATCATATGGTTCACTTGTGGAACATAAGGAAGAACATGGAGGACATTAGGAGAAGGAAGGGAAAAGTGAAGGGTGGTGGCAGAGCAGGGAATGAGCCATGAGAGACTGTGGACTCTGAGAAACAAACAGGGTTTTAGAGGTAGGGGGGTGGAGGGATGGGTGAACCTGGTGGTGGGTATTTAGGGGGGCACATACTGCATGAAGCACTGGATGTTATACGTAAACAATGAATCTTGGAACACTACATCAAAAACTAATGATGTATTTTATGGTAACTAATGTAATACACACACACACACACACACACACACACACACACACCATTCTTTTTAATCCTGAGTAGGATCCCATTTTATGGATGTACCACTCTTTATCATTCATTGATGAGAATTTAGGTTGTTTCTGGTTTTTGGCTTTTAGAAATAAAAGTGCTAGGAACTATCATATGCAAGCCATGTTATGTGCATTTTATTTTTTTTTTATCTTAGGTAAATGCTTGAGTGGAATAACTGAGTTAAATCATAGGTGTGTGTTTAACATAAAAAACAAAAACAAAAACAGAAACAGAAACCCAACCTGTCAAACTCTCAAAAAAGTTACTTAATATATACATATATATAACGTCCAAGCCATAAGATAAAAGTGCAAGTGTTATTTTACAAAACATAGTAAAGTTACCGTATAGCACTCCCTAGAGAAACCAGGAAAATTAGAGACCTGAGAACTGCTCATCAAGCTTTGACTGAAATATGCAGTAATTTCAATAATTGAAAATACTAGTGGTATTAAATCTCTCAATCCTGATGTTGTGCATCAAATTAAGTAATTTTAGTTCACAGTGAAAAAAATATAATTTGTTAACTGAACTCTTGTTAGTTATTTGATGATGAGCCAAATTATATCATAGGGATTACTGTTGTTTTGCTCATTCAGTATCAATTTGAAAAAGTACATTGAAGAGGGCTGTTCTTAAGCATTTTGATATGCAATGTCACTAGTAAAGAAATATTTGAACAAAACAATAATTAGCTGATATTTAATATGCTTCAATGTATGTGACAAGACCAAAACTACTGTGTTTAAGGAAAATATCACAAGAGTGGTACCACAGATTGGAAGTGTGGTACCTGAAAATGCACTTAGTGATTGCATGCAAAATAGAGTGAAATTAGAAGTACCTAAATGTCCACCTCATGAAAAAATATTGTAATCATCATTTATGTTATATTTTGTCATATCAGTTATGTCTGATTGTGTTGAGTTGGACCAGGTAAAAGTTGATTCCAAAAAACAATTTTCCTGTGTAGAGAAATAAAGTGAGTTTCACACAATAAAAGACAAAGCTTTTTTTTTTTTTTTTTAGCTCTTTCATCATGTTCATAGTTTCTAACCTTCTGTTGTCTAACACCTTGAAATACAGCTTAGATACATGTCTTCTGTAGGTTTTTTGGTAGGAAATTTCACATTGTGAATCTGTTGATGAATGGAAGAATGAGTCATAACTTTTGGCCGGTTGATAAAACATCATTTTTTATTAAGGAAGTTTTAATTGAGGGCAATGCTCTAAGAATAACATATAATTTCCTACACTCAGAGACTTTTTGACTAAACTTAATTTAAAAGTTAATAAGAATGTTTATAATATCATTTCACAGCTTCTAAGGAATTTGCACTGTGTTGCAATAATGTCCTCTGACAATAATTCTTGTTTCTACTCTTATGGTCATTGGTAATAGGAGCTTTCTTTATAAGACATTATACTCAAAACTGAAACAAAACTCTGATAAAAATTTAGCTGAAAGAGGTTTTTTTAAAGTAGAGTAATTCAAGACAACACAAATATTGGATAATGTGCCACTTGCCTTCTTCCTTACTTGGATGAGTATCTGAATGAAGAAAAAAAAAAATACAAGTAGTAAAGAATAGACTTGATGCCTTACCTGAAGTGAGGGTATGACTATTATTAAAGAAAAAAA